>CAKAOH010041421.1:0-25195 GCA_916701665.1 Sebastiscus tertius
CTGGAGGAGCTGCAGCAGTTATTTCTGAACAAACGTCCACTGAACATTCACTAGATATTCTCAGAGCTAAACTAACTCTTCTGCAGTGTGGAGTGAGCAGCATGCACGTGAGAGTGGAGCGAAAGAGAGAGAGCGAGCGTGGTGTGTGAGTGAAGGCAGGCAGAGGACCAGAGTACAGCAGAGACTCCGGTCCTGGAGACCAAAGCTACGGTCTCCCCCGCGTCCTCCGACCGCGGCCAACACTGTTTAACAGACGGGCTTCACTAGATACAACCAAGAGGTTTTGGTGCTTCACTGTAGTTTGTGTTGGAGTCTGAGTCTGACCAGCATAGACACACGCGAGCGCGCATGAGACACCGACCTGCAATGATTTATACGTGTAAGAAGTTACAAACAGTCCCTTTAAAAGGAGATTTAAGTCAAGTATTTAATACTTGTATCGACATGGGAGTGGACAAATATGCTGCTTTATGCAAATGTATGTATATATTTAATATTGTAGACGAATTAACAACACAAAACAATGACAGATATTGTCCAGAAACCCTCACAGGTACTGCATTTAGCATAAAACAATATGCTCCAATCATAACATGGCAAACTGCAGCCTAACAGGCAACAACAGCTGTCAGTGTGTCAGTGTGCTGACTTGACTATGACTTGCCCCAAACTGCATGTGATTATCATAAAGTGGGCATGTCTGTAAAGGGGAGACTCGTGGGTACCCATAGAACCCATTCACATTCACTGATCTGGAGGTCAGAGGTCAAGGGACCCCTTTGAAAATGGCCATGTCAGTTTTTCATCGCCAAAATATAGCAAACGTTTGGAGCGTTATTTAACCTCCTTTGCAACAAGCTAGTATGACATGGTTGGTATCGATGGATTTCTTAGGTTTTGTAGTTTCGTAGGATCCAATCTTCACTCTAGCTCTAAAACCGAGCCCGCTACAACCTCAAAATCGCAAGTCGTATTAATGCGTTCAAGAAATTAAGTACAATAATTTAATTAATTAATAAGCATATCATGTATTTAATTTAATTAAAAAAATGTAATCAATTGGCAGCCCCAGATATAACAAACTATTTTAGTGCCTGTCCACAAACACATTGCACCAATCAAATTGCAGCACTGACATTTTCAGTTGGACTGCTGAAAAGTAAATCTAACTTAAATTTCTTCTTCTTGGTTATCACAAGTGTGACAAAATACATCAAGCACCAAGGTCGGACATAGAGTACTAATTTCTCAGCAAAAATGGATGTTAGTTTCTGTTCAAGGTCGGCTTTGCTATTTCAGAATTTCCTTATTATTATCATTATCTTTATTTAATTTTATTTTAATTCTCAATGACATCTCTCACAAAAGTACCTTTTCCCTTAGTGAAACTGACACTGAGTGATACTTACAGGTTGAGCGGCTGCCACGCCGGCCACTGAGCCTTAGTCTTAATGACAGTCAGCACTTCATCTCCCTGCGAAGAGAAAGACAGAGAAAAAGAGAGAGAGATACATGAAGCAATTTGTCACTAAATGGATGACTATAAAGGGAGAAAAAAGAGACATTGACAGTGAAAAGGCCAAAATTGACAAATTGACGTGACTGAGGGTGAGTACTCTCATCCAAAGACAGTGTTCCACTTTTGAACGGCTTAAGAGCCTCTTATCAGTCTCTTATCAGGACAAAATGGCTCTGTGCTCTATGATAATAGTTATTCTAGTGGGGAACTGCACTCTGCACAGCACCCGCCACGCTCTATAGTCTCTCTGTAGCCTTACGGCCACTTTATGGACGGCACAACACATTATCCATCATAATACATCGTAATACATTGGACGTAATTATTCAGCCAAAAGCGGGAAGACAAATGATGGACTTAATGTGGCGCTGCAGTTGATTAGAATGCAATTGGAGAGTCCATATGTGCCCTTTCTGGTTTAATAAGAGCTTTTATTGTGTTTTCTCCACTTATCCATTGTTTTGTCTCTTTCTCACACACACACACAAACACAAACACACACACAAACACACACAACAGCTTCAGGTTGGGATATGCTCCCCCCAAAAAAACTTTTTTTTCTGGTTGACTGAAAGTTCCACAGTCGTGTTGAAAGCCTCCCCTCTTCCCCAGGGCAGTGTGGAGAAAACAAGTGTGTGTGTGTGTGTGTGTGTGTGTGTGTGTGTGTGTGTATGTGTGAATGTGTGTGTGTGTGTGTGTGTGGATGAAAACAAGTTTACAAGTC
This sequence comes from Sebastiscus tertius, assembly GCA_916701665.1. Taxonomy (NCBI): domain Eukaryota; kingdom Metazoa; phylum Chordata; class Actinopteri; order Perciformes; family Sebastidae; genus Sebastiscus; species Sebastiscus tertius. The sequence continues at coordinate 2,244 of CAKAOH010041421.1, forward strand.
AGTGCCCATCCTTCTCTTCACAGCAGCCCAGGGCTCTGCGGCCTCTCTGGCCTCACTCCATCCTCTCACAAACACAAACACATATGCACACAAACACAGATGGACACACATAGACAGGTAGACACATAGACACATAGACATGAATATAGACAGTCAGAAACATACAAGCTGGCATGGAGTCAAGAAATACAGACAAATACAGTATATAGCAGAACCAATGAAGAATGGGTGAATATGCAGACAGGTAGGGAGGCAGGCAGAAAGGAACAATCCTTTAAAGGGACTGTCTGTAACTTTTAACACGTATAAATCATTCTTTTATTGCAAATAACCTTACCTAAAAAAATAAGACCTTCCGTGACTTTTTGTGTTTCCTCTATTAGCCTGTAAACTGCTTTTTATATGAAGGACTCGGGTCGGTGTCCCAGCGGATGTGACGTCATGCGCGCTCACGTGCCACTACTCTCTTCAGCTCAGCTACAGGAATAGCTCAAGCCCCCAGGAAGTGCGCCGGCCGTTGATCCCGACTTACGTAGTGGCCAAACGGCGGTACTGCAACTTCTGTGTCTGTCACGTGATGCCGTTGGGCCCAACAATACTTTTTCCCATAGACGTCTGTAACTCAGCAGATAATTTTTTTTGAGGTGAATCAACTCCCCAGTATGAACACTCTAATAGTCCTTATTTAAAAAAATATGTTTTTAAAATTGTAAAACACACTAATCCAAATCCCTTCCTCCGTTCATGTGAGTGAGACCCAGACCGAGGCTGGAGCACAAGCCGTGACGACGGCGTGACGTTAGGACCCCGTGACCGAGTCATGTGACCGAGGGGAAACTACTCTGCCAAGATCCGGGTACTTTTCCAAACGGAAGTCGAGCCATTTAGGCTTCATGAGCCACTGAGCAACTCTCATATGGTGAATGGGGCCCCGCCTCCAACGCTGTATCCAGTTCTTTTAATACATGCATGGGATAGCTAACGATAGCTAAGGGTTGGTTAGAAATGGAGTCCACTAACGCAAACAAACAACCAACCTCAACCACAACTCAGACTCCAACACAAACTCCACGCAAGCACAAGTTATAACTAGTGAAGCCCGTCTTGCAAAACAGAAATGTGAACGACGTCGGAAGGAAAACTAAGAACGTCGGCCGGGCCTTCAATTCATGGAGGGGACCTTCGTTTGGGTTTGGGTATCCAAACGGACCCCGAACTGGCAAATTTCCTATTGGACAGGTAAACTAATGTTACTGCCAGCTGTCAATCACGTTCAGTCTCGTGTGTGTCACCTCACTGTTTTGACCGAAGCTCGCTTTGCGTCTACGTAGTGTGAGCACAAGCGCGAGCAACAGGACGCTGACTGTCGTTGCAATTTCTGATTCTTCCATTGAGTCCCTTTAAGTTGGATTTTCTGGTCAGAGGTTATTTCAAAACCACTTGGTTAGGTTTAGGCAACATAAGTACAGTACTTAGTAATGGCTTAGGAAAAGATTGTGGTTTTTGTTAAAATTAAGGCTGCGATTCAATTAAAATATTTAATCACGATTAATCGCATGATTGTTCATAATTAATCACGAATAATCACAAATTAATTGCACATTTTTTATCTCTTCACAATGTACCTGGAAGGGAGATTTTATAAGTATTTAATACTCTTATCAACATGGGAGTGGACAAATATGCTGCTTAATGCAAATGTATATAGATATATATATTTATTACGTTAGACACGAAGCTGAAACGGAGTTGGTGTGAATCACGCAACCCCCATGCCACGCAGCCGCCACACGCTCCTGATGTTGCTGGTGTGTTAATACGGATTTACATTGGAGTTAGATGAAAGCATCTCATATAGACGCTGAAGGCTGCCTCAGAGCGTCGGTATCCGGCACCGAGGGGCACTGACCAAGCGTCGGTATCTGACGAATTGGGAGTGATAACGGGTTGCCACAACATACTCGAATCACAATTAGACACTTTACCACATTCATGTTTTTTCTACGTCGCTCAAATACAAGGAGACCAGTAATAACACGTTTATCAGTTTCTAGATAATCATGTTGGAGGTAATTTTCTCCACCACTCCCTCCACCATCTGCCATCACCAGAAACGCTCCACACTTCGGTTCAATTTTAGGCTACACAAAGAGCATCCCATTCCCTGTGAAACAGTCCTGCACATTTTATGGCAGCCCTCACGTAATACCAAATGCTTCACGGAGGTCGGTAGTAGATGCAAATCTTCCTGTAATGGTCTCGTTTGTTCGTGGTAATTATTGTAATGGCGCAAAATGACTGTGATTTACCAATGTTTAAATGCACATTAGATTTTCATGAATGATTTCAAGGAAAGAATGAGTGGAACAGAAGGAGAGGGAGGTGGAGTTAGAGAAAGACAGAAAAGAGGAGGATATAATTATGGAGGAGAAGAAGAGAAGGAAAAGAAAAGCATGAGTACATAAAGGAGGAGAGGGTGGGAAGGCGAAAGTGATATAGCTGAAACAAATGAGGATAGCAAGAAAAAAAATGAGAGCAGGATGAGGAAGACAGCAATAAGTTAAAATGAAGACAGAGGAAGAGGCCATGAGAGGGACTGAGGTGGATTGGGGCAGGAACAAGGGAGACACAACGGAGGGAGGAAATGACAAGAATGCACTTAAAGGTCCCATATTATAAAAAAGTGATATATGATAAGAGCAAAACGACTGATTAGTCGACTAATCAACTAAGAGAGGGCAGCCCTAATAGATTGACAATAAATTCGGCACTTAAACTTAAATACGTTACATTTGAAGTCAACAGTGATCCACACATGCACATTTATTTCTCCCTGAATGTGTTTGAGCTCCTGTTACAGTGACTGGCCTCCAGACTATCTCTTACTCGAGTGACTCTCTGTCAGAGATCTGCTGTTCTTCATGTTCTGTCAAACACTACAACAGCAGGAGGTGACAGTAGTGAAAATGAAGGGGAAAGAGATGCAGCCACGGGCACATCTTACAAAGCAATGACAAAGATTAGTGAGTGACACTGCTGGTCAACACTCAGGTACATGGCGCTGATGTGAAGTAAAAGAGTGTAAAAGACAGACAGAGGGATAGAGAATGATGCAGAGAAGATGGACAAACATAAAGCAGATGAGGAAACTGACCCGAGCAGAAGATGGCTTTTAATCCACATGTTTCTGCAATTAATAATCTATCAAATTAAAAGATGAATGGAAAAGGAAGAGGTTGATAAAACACATATCATCATTATACATGAAAAGCATTTTACAGTTAATTCAACTGTCAATTAAGAAATTATGAGATAAGCGGTGATTTGAATGCTTTTGTTAAATAAATAATGAAGTAGAGCAGCATGACTGGCCCAACGGTCTGACTGCGCATGACTCGAACAATCTGGACAGATATTCTGACTGTACAGCTGCTCAATGCTCCACTTTGTTCAAGACCTTCTCACTTCCAACTCTTCAAAAAACGTAGAAATAGCCTTACGCCTCATCCACACTGGGAACGTCAGGAGCGCGTGGTGGCTGCTTCCCGCGGCGGCTGCTTCCCGCGGCGGCTGCGTCGCATGGCGGCTGCAAAATTCACGCGTTTGGTGTTCACACCAGCTGCATTTTAGCCGTGTGTCTGCTGCGTTTCTGCTGCTGCAGCTGCTGCTGTCAGCTCTTTCTTTCTACATAGAGTTTTCCTTTCATAATGGCCATTTCATTTCTTTATAAATGTCATTTATATTTATTTTAGACAGAGAAAGGTTAAGAAACGTGTAGTAATTTGTAAATAATAGTAATAATCCACAATTAAAACTCTGTACTATATTCATTCATGGAGCTCTCCAAGTCACTACATGTTCTACAACACTGTCCGGCACATATTTCAGAATAAAAGCCTTGTGTTAAAAAATGAAGGAATTCTGTCCACAGGAAAAAAAACGCTTGAGGGCATTTATTTTTAAATGAAAGCAGGAAGTGTAGATTTAAACCCAAAACTTTGTTAATTCATGGAGCTTTCCAAGTCACTGCATGTTCCACATCACTGTCCTGCACATATTTCAGAATAAAAGTCTTGGGTTAAGAAATGTAGGAATTCTGTCCACAGAAGAAACGCGAAGTGTTGAAGTGTTCGCTTTTTAAAATGTCTATCATTAACGCATATGGGCTTACATTGGAGTTAATTAAAGCCTGGTGCGTCCCATACAGACATTAAAAGTGCGTAACAAGAGTAAAATCAATGTTTACTTTTGGTATCAAACGGGACACCAACAGTGGTCTCCTGGATGAAAGTCCTGTGCTCGTTTGATCCATCCACCACCACTCCCAGCCGTCCTTTTTGGACTTTCTTGCTCTTTATACTCTATTATACCACGTAACTTTTAATAACACCATATACTATGTCACTTGCTCTGCGCATCGCTTGTAATATGTAATATGTCTTGTCCTGCCTAAATGCAAAAAAATCCACAATCAACGTATCCGTGGTTTGCAGACACGTACAATCCCAACAATTTTTCCAGGCGACTGGGCTGGTTATGCCAGACTTACAATACATTGGCAGCAATTAAACATGTTTTTAATGCTAATTTATATTTCAAATGGTAATACTAACCGTCGGGAATTTTACCATGGTTTATCTTGAAACTGGTAACCGTTACATCCATGACAGTAGTGAGAGTCAACCAGAACACTGAAGTTGCAGGCCGGAAAACCAAAACAATGAGCTGAAACTGGGAATGAAGTTCTGTAGATCTGAGGGCTAATAATTCTCTGTGGGTTCATCCCTAAGGTTAACCCCTTTCATTACACAAGATTTGATCTGTTGTTCTTATAGAAAATATGGATTTTAGCAGCTTTAAATTGCTATTTCTGAGGTCAAAAACAAGCATTAACGCTCAACATAAAACACTGTTGCTTCCATGTTTAAGCTATCCAGGACTGGAGGCCTTTTTAGCATTAGCCATGCATTGTACTCTACTTCTAAAATGTATTTATTTATATCTTCAGATAGAGGCATGCATTTTCACAACACTTTCCAGCAACACAGAAAATGTTTTTAATTGATTATTGTGTTTTATGATGAAATGTGATTGTAAATGATTCATTTGCATGATGGAAGCGTTCCCATTTTGCTTTTTGTGTGATATTTCCCAAATTTAGAGTACATTTTGTCTTGGCAGCTGGATAGAAACATACTTGTGTGAACAGGACAGAGGCAGAAAACAAAGACAGGCTGAACCATTCCTTTCCAAATCCCCTCAATGGTCTCAGTTCTACCCACTTATCACTCGCTCACTTTGGAATGAGGTTTTGCCTGGAGGGACTCTACACACGGCAGTGTGAGGCTCTGTATTGTCCTTCCAGACTCGCTCTAATAAAGGAAAATGAGCCTGGGGACTTGGGGAAAAGGTGTCTAATAAAAAAATCAACACTGCACTAATGCAATTACAATTGCATTGGGGCTGCAGAACAGATGGATGACTGGGCCACTATGTTGTAACTCAGTCGGATAAAATTCACAACTTAGGTCAAAATGCGGGAACACACACACACACACACACACACACACACACACACACACACAAACACATATACATACATATATATGCACTCACAAATGTAAGTGCTCACTTACACTCATGCCACACTGAGAACACACGTGGTTTCAGCTAAAGGTGACTACATGATGATGAAACAACCTGTCCTTGTGGAAATACATTGTAATTCCCCTCGTCTAGCAAGATGTCTTCGATCATTTGTCAAATATGATTTCACAAAGACACACGCAACAACAACAATTTTGGCTCAGCAGGTTATTTATCAACCACCTGTGACATAGATATGAAGCCAAGAGCCATGCTGTATCATCTGTCCAATTACATTGTCATTTACTTGTCCCTCAAGCTAGCTGCTGTAATTGTACAAAATAACAACCTGTGTTCCTCTATACCAAAAGAATAAATAGTTTAGAAATAAACAAAGCCCATATCTTCTTTCCCCTGAGGGCTTGCTAGTTGCAAATCACAATTCAATATTTAATGATGTAACATTTAATTATGTTTTTTTTAATCATTTCAAGACATCTGATTAATTGTGACAGTGAAAAGCTTGCCTTTTGACATGTTTCTAATTCTAGTAATAACTTGATAATTCTACAGTGTCCCCTGCAGATATTAGTGTGTTCATTCCCGTCTCCGTGTAACCTATCATAGCACATATTCCGGCAATTTGTGCAACGTTTTAATACATCACATTAAACACACGCTTAGAGCTCCAGCGTTCAAAACAATGCAGCACCGCAACTCACATTAGCTTTTATGAGACTTTGACGACTGTGTTTCCAATTGTAATGATGGCAGCAATGATGCTACTGGCAAAGGTAGTAATATCAGGGTGTAAAAACATGGTGGTTCATTTAATATATAGCCAATTAAAGTCTGGGTGTTTGTGTAAGAAGAATTCCCTGATGGTTTGGGATTTCTAGATATCTGCTGCGACGGCAAAAAACACATCCACTATTAAACCCAATCCTCATTAAATCCCCTGAAAATTTGGTTTCAAATTGTAGGGCTGTCGATCGATTAAAACATTTCATTGCGATTAGTCCCATAATTGTCCATCGTGATTAATTGCAAATTAATCACCCATTTTTTTATCTGTGCAAAATGTTTCTTAAAGGGAGATTTCTCAATATATAAAATCTCAATCTCAAAATAATACTCTTATCAACATGGGAGTGGGCAACTACAATTGCTTTATTCAAATGTATGTATACATTTATTATCCAGAATCAATTGACAACACAAAACAATGACAGATATTGTCCAGAAACCCTCACAGGTACTGCATTTAGCATAAACAATATGCTCAAATTATAACATGGCAAACTGCAGCCCAACAGGCAACAACAGCTGTCAGTGTATCAGTGTGCTGACTTGACTATGACTTGCCCCAAATTGCATGTAATTATCATAAAGTGGACATGTCTGTAAAGGGGAGACTCGTGGGTACCCATAGAACCCATTTACATTCACTGATCTGGAGGTCAGAGGTCAACGGACCACTTTGAAAATAGTCATGCCAGTTTTTCCTACCAAAATTTTGCGTAAGTTTGGAGCACTATTCAGCTTCCTTCGCGACAAGCTAGTATGACATGAGTGACTTTAGCTTTAAAACTGAGCCTGCTACATTCTCCGAAGGAGTTGTATTAATGTGTTAGAGAAATTAGTGGAGTTAAAATTAATATGCGTTAACGCCTTATTATCAAGTTAACTTTGACATCCCTAATCTTAAGTACTGTATTTTTCTATAGCATTAAGTATTAGTATTAGTATATAGGTCAGGAAGTGGAGGGCACAGGAAGTGGTTGACTAGGCTGAATCATGATTTTGGAACATGGTCCATGAGGAGGTACAAGAAGAGGTGGAGGAAGTAAGTGCACGCTGAAGGGTGGGAATGTGGCTGCAGGGAGAATGAACCTGATGGGAGCAAGCCATCACCACAAGATTACTTGGTTAGAGTTCTGGGAGGCCGAGCCACTTCATCAAGTTCTTTATCCAGTTTGTTTATGGCATCCTCCACAGCTCATCCAACCTTTTCCACTGGTGTCTGGCAGAAACACCGGTGTACCCACTGTGTCAGAGAGGGGAAAGGGTTGAGTTGTTGACCAGAGGCCATGGGGAAGGGACATTACTGGTGGCATAATAGTTGATGCAATCTGCACAGGGATCGCCCAACCTGTTGTCACTCCCAACTCATCAAATCCCGCCGTTTGGCAAGTGCCCCTCGGCATCGGAAACCGATGCACGGAGGCATCCTTTAGCAACATTATGTGACGAACTAGGCTTTCAACTAACTCCAATGTAAACCCACCCGCAGTGTTATTCGACTGTCGGAGGAAGTGATGTTGTATTAATCCATTCATTCAGGGCGGTCGGGAGGGGCAGTGGATGGGTCAAACAAACACAAACATTCAACCCGGAGACCGCTGTTCATGTCCCGTGTGAAACTAAAAGTAACGTTGACTTATTTTGTCACATCAGTCTTTAGTCACATGACTTGTCAGTATCATAAGTCCTGTGAGTCACATTAGTCGTTAGTATCGCCAATCCCGTGAGTCGCAGTGAAGTTAACATCAACCACGATCGTTTCCTAACCCTACCTAAGTGGTTGTGTTGCCTAAACTTCCTATGAAAACGGAAGTTTATTTTGAAAGGACACTATGCATGTAACGAGTGTATATTGACACGCCATCCCTGGTCCGTCGAAAAGTAACGTCTCCGATGCCGAGGGGCACTGACCAAGTGGCGGTATTTGACGAGTTGGGAGTGAGAATGTGTTGCTTCCACAGCTCATCCAACCTTTTCCACTGGGGTCTGGCAGAAACACCGGTGTACCCACTGTGTAAGAGAGGAGGACGGGTTGGGTTGTTCTCCAAAGGCCATGGGGAAAGGACATTACTTTTGGCACAATAGTTGATGGAATCTGCACAGGGATCGCCAGCTGACGAAGAAGGCAATTGGCCTTGTCAAGGAAAGAGGGAAGCTGTTGCATCACCCAAGATCAAGTGGTCGTCTTGCTACCCCTCGAGACTGGCAGCTAAAGTTTGGCTTAGAGAGGTAGCTCAAGTTCCTAGACACCATGGCAGAGGCTGCACTCAGGCCAGACATGGTCTTGATGTCCGAAACAGAAAGGCAAGTGGTCCTGCTTTAATTTAATGTCCCCTGGGAAGACCAGATGGAGGAAGCCTCCACGAGAAAGAGAGAGCTAAGATTGCAGACCTGATAGGCTAGTGCCAGAGCCAAGGATGCCGTGCACAATGTGTGCCCATCAAGGTTGGCTGCGAGTCTTTGCCAGCCAATCCTTATGCAGAGCATTCAAGCTCCTTGCCACCACAGGACTGAACAGGAAAGAGCCATCCAGAACATCACTGATACCGTGAACATCATGACAGCTGTGGATCAACGGGGGTGACCCATGGATAACAAGCGCTACTTGGACAAGCTGCGATCCCGGCTGGGTCTCCTCGCTGAGGGTGTCGAAATACTCAAAACACCAGATGACCCCCCCAAAAAGATTCTTAGTTATTATTTATTAAAATTTTTAACAGTCAAACACTAAAGCGGAAAAGACACCAGAGCAGCGGCAAAGTGTGGCCTGCCAACACATTCTCAATTCCAACTCGTCAAAGATCGCCGCTTGGTCAGTGCCCCTCGGCAAGGGAGACTGGCGTTACCTTTGGACGGACCAGGTAGGGCATGTCAATATACGCTTGGCACATGCATAGTGTCCTTTCAAAATTGACTTCCGTTTTCAAAGGAAGTAAGGTTTAGGCAACACAAACACTTAGGGTTAGGAAACGGTCATGGTCAACGTTAACTTCTCTGACTAGCAACTCACGTGACCAACGATTTACATAAAATAACTCAAATTGTTCTCAGCAGGAAACTGATGGATTGCCTACTCCGGGTAGGGAATGAGTCCTTTCCTCAAGTGAAGGAGTTCAAGTACCTCAGGGTCTTGTTCGCAAGTGAGGGGACTATGGAACATGAGATTGGCCGGAGAATCGGAGCAGCAGGGACGGTATTGCATTCGCTTTACCGCACCGTTGTGATGAAGAGAGAGCTGAGCCGGAAGGCAAAGCTCTCGATCTACCGGTCAATCTTCGTTCCTACTCCCCCCCGGGTGCCTCCCTAATGAGGTGTTCCAGGCACGACCAGCTGGGAGGAGGCCACGGGGAAGACCCAGGACTAGGTGGAGAGATTATATCTCCATACTGGCCTGGGAACGCCTCGGGATCCCCCAGTCAGAGCTGGTTAATGTGGCCCGGGAAAGGGAAGTTTGGGGTCCCCAGCTGGAGCTGTGGCCCCCGCGTCCTGACCCCGGATAAGCGGTTGAAGATGAGTAAGAGAGTGAGTGAACTCAAATTGTTGTATGTTATTTTTGGCATAAGATGTGGTTTGTGTAGGACACCATTGTTCATAACAAGAAGCTGATTGAGAAATTAGGTTTTCAGGGCCTTTAAACAATGTGTGTGTACATGTGTTGACACACATTACTTATGCCTTCTGTTGGTGTAGTGTTTTTATGCCCCTTTTTTTTTACTTTCTGTGTTTCTGTGACACAAAGCTTTTGTTAGTGTGTGCGTATCTCTGTGTGCACTCCCTCCAAGATATTATAACCTGAGGCCTTGGTAATCCATCACACCAGTGTCAGGTGTAATATGTGACACATTCACCTGAGGAAACATTGTCACATTAGTCAGCACGGATCACCGTTGCGCTTCGTCTTGGCGAGCCTCCCTCTTCTGTTTGTCACAAAGAACCAAACAGCTGCAATTAATAACAGCTGAAGAATGAGGTGGAGTTATGAGGTTTTTGCATCAGGCCCAGAACTATGCCGCTCAGGCCTGTATATGCAAGAATATTGGTATTTATGTGAGGACAAATAGGAGCAAAATCACGCCCAGAGATCATCCCATTTTAAATGGAATAACTTGCTGATTTGTTTATATGTTCACCGAGCCATTTAACTTTGAGGTGGTTTGGGAAAATGGATGACTCCACTGAATGAGCAAAGATTTCCATCAGTAATGTAATGTACAAAAAAAAAGAAAATATGAAAATGTATTATGACAGATGAGAAAACACAAGAAAAAACATTCAAGCTGAGATAAGAAATTAGATGTTGTCATTAAAATGAAAATACATCAACTTCCATGAAAGCGCTTTTGAAAACTGAGGTTTTGATTTAGAAGAAATGTGGAAGCTTCAACAGAAAGCCTTTTGAATTTGCGTTTGAAGTGGATCTGGAAATGGAGATGACGTTTTAAACACTGCTATCCAGTACACTGCAGCCACTCAACCAAGACGCCTCAAAGGCTTTTGGGTTTAAATCTGAAACCTCATTATCAAAAAGATCTTCCGGAGGGTGTGAGAGAAGAGGACAGTAGGGGGGTGGATAGTTTTGTTAACCTGTGCAATTTAGTGCCTTGTCTTGTGTTATGAGGGTCTTGTACCATTAGGGGGCTTCTTGTCCCATGTTCTGTCTGTCCATTCGTCTCTGATGTTCTGTGTAATTCGGAGCCTGTGGTGACTGTGATTTCTTGCCGTACCTTTGCAATCACTCAGGTCAGGTAAACCTTAAATGATTGGCTCCGTTATTCAGTCATTCGGGAAAAGAAAGGTCCTGTTATTTTTTTTCCAAGGATATGAGCGTTTTCTATAGCAGGCTACAGACACTGCTGTCTTTCCTCAGCTGTAATTTGGGAAGAATGCAAAGGTCATTATGTGCTCGGCTGAGAACTGGTTCTGTGCCTCTGGCAGCTGAGGTGATGCTTTTGAAATTGCCTCTGGCAGTTTCATGTTGTGTTCTAGTGTATTGGATCGGCTGATCTAAGAAAACCTCTCAGTGAAAAAACACAAACCAAAGAAACCGATCCGGTGACTTCATGTAAACATGGCTCTTTTTCTACACAATCCTCCAATTTTGTTGCACTTTTCCTTAAAATTGTATTCAATGTGTATATGTATGCCTATTTTAATCATAGCCTATAAAACACTGTCAAATGTGTTCCTAACCAATGCAAATTCATTTTAACACCACTAATTTCTTTAATGCATTAACGCAATTTGCAATTTTTAAGGTTGTAGCAGGCTCAGTTTTAAAACTTAGTGAAGATACTGGTATCATATGAAACTAACAAACATAAGGAATATATCATACTATCATGTTATACTAGCTTGACAAGAAGGAGGTTAAATAACGCTCAAAACTTAGGCTAAATTTTGGAGAGGAAAAACTGGCCTGGCCTTTTTCAAAATGGGTCCCTTGACCTCTGACCTCCAGATCAGTGAATGTAAATGGGTTCTATGGGTACCCACGAGTCTCCCCTTTACAGACATGCCCACTTTATGATCATCACATGCAGTTTGGGGCAAGTCATAGTCAAGTCAGCACACTGACACACTGACAGCTGTTGTTGCCTGTTGGGCTGCAGTTTGCCATGTTATGATTGGAGCATATTGTTTTATGCTAAATGCAGTACCTGTGAGGGTTTCTGGATTAATATCGGTCATTGTTTTGTGTTGTTAACTGATTTATAATAATAAATATATACATACATTTGCATTAAGCTGCATATTTGTCCACTCCCATGTTGATAAGAGGATTAAATACTTGACAAATCTCCCTTCATGGAGAATCATGACATTAATCGCGATTACATATTTTAATGAATTGACAGCCTTATTTTTCCTTGTATATGAAGACTGACATCTATGGTTACTGTCTACATTTTTCAGGGTGTAGAGAAAATCATGAAATCCCCTATTTTTAGACAATGTTTTCATATCAATATTTACAATGATGCACAAAGCTTGATGAAAATTAATTTACATGTCTTAAAAATATTAGAGAAATTAAAAAAGAAAAATGTATAAAATGAATATGTAATTTTTTGTACCTGTTTAGACATGTTATGTATTACCTACTCTGATGGTTAAAATTAATATTCATGTAGTTTGATTTTTTTTTAATTTGGGAGAGTCAAAGGTGACTGTTGCAGAAACAGCCAGGTATTATATCAGAGACTGCTTTACACCCAGGACACCAGGTTACAGCAGCTGACCTGTTGGTTTGGGATAGAAAACTAGCAACAGACAAGGTCATAGCTATGACTGTAAAGAGTCAAGTTACACAGTCCAAGACAAAAATGATTAAAAAACTCTCAAGAAAAAGAAAAAAAAAAACGAGCAATTTATGTGAGCAACACATGTCAGCCAAAAAAACATGGTGGAGGGAGGGAGGAAGGAAAGGCGAGTAAGGTCACAAAGTTTGAATAAGGAAACGGCAAAGAAAACAAAAAGCACAAGTGGGTGTAAGAGAGGGAGGCGGTGCAGTGATGTGGCAGAAGGAAGCTGGGGGTGGGGGATTGAGAAGTAGAGTTTTGTGGGGAGGAGAGCAGAGAAAAGGGAGAAGAGGGAGGTCAGAGTGGGAGTGAGAGTCCAGTAATTGCTTTGACCTTGAGCTGAGCCGAGGTGTAACTCAGTCAAAGTGAGTGATGAATTCCATGCCCTCGGCCCTGTCGCGGGAATAAAGTCACCGCTTGCAGGGATTTTTGTTTATGACCACTTGGAAAAAAAACACGGAGGGAGGACAAGACCGGCTGAAACAGTCTGGGCGAGCAGGTTTCACAGCCGCCCGGGGAAACAGTTAAATGGAAAAGGTGAACTGGAGGGGGGTGCTTAAAGGCCAGAGAAACAAGGGAGAGCGCAGTAGAAATATTTGTAACAGTTGGGGCAGATGGACTGTTTGACCCGTCACACGGAGGATGTTTACGACCGCTGATAGACTGAACACTGGAAGAGGACTCGGAGAGAGAAGCACTCACACTGCTTCCCTTTGTGCTGTTCTCGGTTCGGGTGCAGCAGCTCTGGAGTTTTCCAGCAAAGAATGCATTAACAGGTTTTTTCCTGCTCATTAAACTTTCATAAGGCTTACAGCAGCTACAGGAAAATATGTCATATTCTGAAATGGCTTGCTCCATGTAACCCGCTGTATGAAAAATGATCTTTTATGAGCCTTGCTTTTTTTTTTTCACGCTGCTTTGGGCAAATACAACATTATTAACACATATTTCTAGTGGTACAAGAGGTATTCAGATCCTGAAATTAAATTGGATTATTGCTAAGAAATCAATGTCTTCCCGGTGTTTGTGCACAGATTTGATCAAAATTTGTTCAGAAAGAACAATTTGTATTTATTTTTCTGCGAAGACAGCGTCCCCTACCTATCCACAGGGGGAGCAACTGACGGCATCGGTATGGCTAATTGAATTGGTGTAATATCTGTGTGGGTGGGCGCTAGAAAAAAGTTATAGCAAAGAGTATAGAAGCAAAGAGTCATGGTCAACGGGACACGTCTCCTGGTCTTTGTGTTTGGGTTTACATTGGAGTTAGTTGTAAGCCCAGTTTGTCACATACTGTTGCTAAAGGGTGCCTCCATGCGTCGGTTTCCACTTACCAAACGGCGGTATTTGACGAGTTGGGAGTGAGAACGGATTGATTTTCATAGGTTGCTGTGGTTACAACGTAGCTAGGCTTTCCAACGTGGAAGCATGAGAAATGAAGGTCCATCATTTTGCTCTCCAAACAATCCGGCCATCAAGTCCCTGTGCAGAACTTCTCCATTGCACCAGACAAACTCAGGGACACAGGAGGCTGGTATAAAGTGCGATGTTCTATGCTGAATTCAATGGCGGGCTTCTCTGTGCAGTGGGAGGAACATACAGTCCTTGGGACACAAAAGACACTTGACACTGAGACGCATCTGTAGAAATCCAAACCTCCTTCAAATGTGGTGTGTATCTGATGGTTTTTTGCAACACCTTTTTTGTACGCCTCCAGACTCTAAAATCAATCTAGATATGCCAAAAACAGATTTGGGCTGGCAGTCAGAGCAAGGCCAGAATGCCTTGTATCGACACTGCTGGTTACAGAGCTGTGATGTGCTCAAGTTGGTAGCCCACCAAGGAGGTTGACAACACGTCTCCTAGCAACACTAGCTCTCTAAAGGTTATCATCAGGTTGCAGAATGGCATCAGTGTTATACTGTCACACATTTCACACATTTCTGGGTTATGATTAAATCTTCAGTAGTCAGTATATTTTTGGCATCATTGGGCAAAAATTCCATAATAACCTTTCAGCATATTGTAATTCAAGTGTTGTGAGAGATAACTAGACTTTTGCTCCTCCTCATGGCTCTGTTTTCAGGCTTTAGAACATCTAGCCCGTGACGGGAGACTTTGACCAATCACAGGTCATTTCATTGAGAGAGAGCGTTCCTATTGGCTGTGCTCCGGTCATGTGAGCAGAACTTGGCGTTCCTACACCAGATTTCATAATGGCGGCGGCGTCACAAACTTTCTCATTTTACAGCTAAACCGTGCACTACAAGATGATTCTGAGAACATCTGAGGAGAGTAATAGACATTACAGTAACAGAATATTGATTCATATTTGATCAGCGCTGCCTAGTTTGACCGTTTGGTCAGAGTTCGCGAGTGATTGACAGCTGGCTCTCATAGACGGCAGCTGGACAGCAGACCTCAGATCAGCTCTTACTGCTTGTTTTCCTCCGGTCTGTGAAATCTTACAGATGCCGTGAGGAGCACCGGAGGACACAGAGGAACATGATTTTTTTTTCAGATTACCTGTTTCATGTACTACTGTCAGAATATAATAACCGTTTTATAAAAATAACTTTTTTTAATCATATTTGCTCCAATCTACCTACTGATACTGTAAAGTTGCAAAACTACTTTATATATACTATTGACAAGAATTACCAACCAGGTAAAAGGGCAATCTAATCTCAAATTAAAAAGGCTTTAATGTTTAACTCCTACGACCTGTTCCTCAGGCACTGGGTCAAAATCTAGAGTAACACTTCATAATAACCATTATTTATAAGTGGTAAATTAATAGTTCATTTAACTTAGTTTATAGTTATTTTCCTGTTGGTAAACAATCAAATGATAATAAAGGTTCACTTATTATTAGTAATGCTATAATTATTGTTAATTATTGATTACGAAATTATTTATACACCTTTAAGAAATCGTTTGTAATTATGATTATAATACCTTGTAAAATGGTTAATAAATTGTGACGCATCTATAAACTTTATTTAGATAGTTAATACTTTGTCAATGGTTAACAATTGGATCCTGGTCCATCTATCTGTGTAACATTTATAGATTATTATTATTATTATTTATTTATTAAAGGTTTATAAATCATTTGGTAATCATTAATAAATAATTTAAATGAAAAATGTTACATATATAATTTATAAACTAATATTTCACATTACACAAGCTAATGATAAAATTACATAAATTATAGCATTACTAACCATTAGTAAACTATTAATTATCATTTCATTGTTTGTTAACAGTAAAATAACTATCAACTGAATTTAATTTCAATTAATTCAATTTACAATTTATAAATGATGGCTATTATAAAGTGTTACCAAATCAAGTTTTATTTTTATCATTTACTATTTACATTTTTTGAAAACATGCTTACATGGTAAATATTTTTTAAAACATTTTAATTTCATCAAATTATTACCTAACTAACTATCTAAAAACCTACCTAATTACCTAACTAGCCCTCTAACAGGTTACATCTGGCACTGTTAAATAAATGTAGCCGGGTAAAAAGTACAACTCAACACAATTTCTGTTTGACTAGTAGTGGAGTTGCAGTATACAAAGTAGCATCAAATGGAATGGAAATGGAAGTACTCAAGTAAAGTAAAAGTACATCTTATGCCCGGTTCAGACTACACGATATCAGCCCAACACGGCCGTTGTAGGGGATCGGGAACGATAAATGAGTGTCGTGTGCGAAAATCGATCCTCTTATCTTGTGTAGCGTGTCATAGTACACGACGCCACGTCTGGGACGGCCCACAGCACCCTGAGGAAAAGTCTAGCCTGTCAGAATTTTTCTTCTCGACACGCCTAGTGGGACGTCTCCAACAACGTGTTCCTTTGCGTCGACCAATCAGGTGCTCTCTCCAGCGCGCAGTCGCAGTCAGGTCGAGGGGAGGAGGGATGGCGAGTTTGCTGCTGTCAGGTGGGACAACCAAAACTGACTGAAGTATGGACAGCCCGTACCGTCCTCTCTGTGCCACCCAGGAGCATCCACAACCCTTTTTTCTTTCTTTTCTTTTTCTTTTTGCAACACCAGACCGCCACAACACACACAACGCTTCTGTCGCCATGATTGACAGTTGCTTCAACCGCCTCCCCGATGACGTCTGAACTCGCGCACGATCGTGGAATACGACGTGCCGTGATTGGTCGTGGTCATACGTGTAGTCTTGTCAGTCACCCGACCAAGACACTGCAAGAGTTTATGGCGCTGTAATCGTTAGATCTGACATGGTGACCATCGTCAAAGACTAAAATATCCTGTAGTCTGATCCCGGCATTAGTCTGATTATTCATGAGCACTCCACAAGCTCAACACCGATCCCCACTGAAAACATTTCCACCTGTGCGTTTCTATAAACAGCAGAAATAGAGTTACACAGTAAACTCTAATGGTGCAACTTCAGTTACAACTTCTACTTCTGTGGTCCTCCCCACTGCACATCTCCCTGGCGAACTCACGGTAATGATCTTGTCACAGGGCTAGATTGGTGTGTTCAACACAGCTGATTACACCGAGGCTGATTGGCGCAAAATATAACTGGCTGCAGTTCCCCTAATGAAGAGGGATGTGAACTGGTGTCAAGCTGCTGTCACGCAGTAAATGCCAACCCACATGTCAGTGCTGACACAGGCACTGAGCTTGAGGTCGGGGGAGGGCTCTGATTACACCTTATCATTCAATATCCGGCTGATAGGTGTTAAACAACAATGGAGTGACAAGGATAACACAGAGCAAAGGAATCTAAGGAGGGAGTGAAGGGAAAAAGAAAGGGCAGCATGGAGAGATAATGGCAAAATGTGTGCGAGTGAGTGAGTGTAGAAAAGAATAAAAAACAAGACTCGGTCAAAACGGAGTATATGTCTGGACCGTATCTGGTCAGTATGTGAATTTGTGGCTGAATTGTTCCACCAATAGTCAGTGGTCATGTCTATCATGTTTTGTGAACAGTTTTTTTCCATTTATATCTTAATGTTTGATTGAAAGACAACTTATAATGAAGCAAATGACATTCAGTAAAAGTAAATGGTAACATTTACTAGTCAGTATATTATACATTTTATACAAGGTGAAAAGGTATTAGCATGACATACAGTATGCAAGGTTAAACGTATTTCAGTTTTTTATTAAAGCATGTGTATCAAAAGCATTCATCATATAAGTGGTGTGTAACAATATAAACATACTTCACTAAAGTTGATGTCATCACTGACGTTGTTGCTGCCGTATTTATTCCTAGATGGAGTGTTAATGGAGCAGCTACAATGTTAGCATAGCCTAGCACTGATCGATCCAAACTCCATTCAGAAAACAAGCATTTTAAAACTTGTTTGCTTGTCGTCTTGGTAACAGACCCGACAAAGCATGAATTCAGACTTTTTACTAATCAGCATTATGTAGTTATTTTGGCACATTTTTGATTTGTTTACAACAACGTCACTGCCGTATTTATGCCTAGATGATGTTATGTTGAGTGTTGATGGAGTAGCTACAATGTTAGCATAGCCTGGCACTGATCGATCCAAACTCCATTCAGAAAACAAGCATTATAAAAGTTGTTTGCTTGTTGTGTTGCAGACAGACCTGACAAAGCATGAATCCAGACTTTTTACAAATCGATAATAATCATAATGTCGTTATTCCGGCATCATTTTGATCTGTTTATTGCAATTAAATCACAGCACAGTCTGTTTATTTTGGGTTCATACCGCAGTAGCGATGTGGCTTGCTAGATACAGATACAGTATATAAATACAGCTCGCCGCCGGGTGACGTTATGAACCCAGACACAACGGCGTTTGGTTTTTTATGACATATCTGGGACTTCCACAACATGTACAAAGCAGCAACAGTGGTTATTTCTGGAGGAAAGCGAGGTGAAAATTTGCTTGGTGTGAATGCACGGTAACACGATACGAAGCACAACATAACGTAACTTAGACGAACATAAACAATAGCACATGTACAACAACAGCACGATGTAATGATACATTGAACCGCTGACACGCTCCCCTGAAAACAGAAACACAGAACTGTTCTCTGCCTTTTCATTTTGAAAGAGCAACGACCAACGAGGAAACTCCAACAGTTGGCCGACCAATCCTGTAACTTCATTACTCAGTCAGTCACTCATACACTCAGTGACAGACTTTTGTGTTTGTAGGGCTGGCCCTCTGCGGTCCAGCCAAAAACAATTGTGTGTGTTCTGAGACTGGTTTGTTGGCTTCTACATCACATTGTGGAGTTTGCAACAGTAATAATTGGAGGTTTAATTATTTACAACATAAGCCACGCTAGCCGAGTGGCTCTATGGATGGAAATATCAGTGGGTCAGTCCAGACTGAAATATTGCAACAAATAATGAATGGATTGCCATAAACTTGTCAAAAGCCTTAGTAATTCTGGACCTTAGTATTGTTAGCTTGTGAGTTAAAGACATGCAGTAAACACTAGGGCTGTCAACTGATTTAAATAGTTAATCCTGATTAATCGCAAATTAATCACACATTTTTTATCTGTTCAAAATGTACCTTAAAAGGAGATTTAAGCCAAGTATTTAATCAAGTATTTGATACTCTTATCAACTTGGAAGTGGACAAATATGCTGCTTTATGTAAATGTATATATATATTTATTATTGGGAATCAATTAACACAAAACAATGACAGATATTGTCCAGAAACCCTCACAGGTACTGCATTTAGCATAAAACAATGTGCTCAAATCAGAACATGGCAAACTGCAGCCCAACAGGCAACAACAGCTGTTAGTGTGTCAGTGTGCTGACTTGACTATGACTTGCCCCAAACTGCATATGATTATCATAAAGTGGGCATGTCTGTAAAGGGGAGACTCGTGGGTACCGATAGAACCCATTTACATTCACATATCTGGAGGTCAGAGGTCAAGGGACCCCCTTTGAAAATGGCCATGCCAGTTTTTCCTCGCCAAAATTTTGCGTAAGTTTGGAGCGTTATATAGCCTCCTTTTCGACGAGCTATGTTTGATACCAATGGATTCATTAGGTTTTCTAGTTTCATTTGATGCTTAATAAATCACAAGTTGCATTGATACGTTAAAGTAATTAGTGGCGTTAAAATTAATTTGCGTTGACGCGTTATTGCATTAACTTTGACAGCCCAAGTAAACACATTTACACTAAAACTTGTTTAACTCTGAAAAGAGAGCAAATCAGTTGTAGGTGAGGGTGTACACAAGGACACTGAACGAGGCTGCAAGAACATTTTGATAAGCAGCAGCAATTGGAGCAAAGTGAAAAACCTCATAATGTCACCAGCTTTGAATGTTATCAGCCGATTGAATGGGCATTATCAGTGGTTATCAGCCTTATAGATATGGGTTAGAAGTGGCCTTCTACACCTACTAGTAGTTTCAGAAGGCTGTTATCATCTGTTCACATGGTTGATCACTGATAAACAAATACAAGAAGACAAAACCGACCTCATGACGGGAGCAAAGGTATAAGTCAGATGACTTGAGGTAGTATAAAGCAACCCTCACTCCCTAAATACCGCCATTTGGTAAGTTCCCATTGGCATCAAAAACCATGCACCCTTTAGCAACAGTATGTGATGAACCAGACTTTCAACTAACTTTATTCAACAGAGCAAGTGATGTAGTATAAATAGTGTGAGAGTCAGTTCGGAGTGAGTGGGAGGGGCGGTGGATGGGTCAAACAAACACAAGACTTTCAAACAGGAGGCCGGTGTTCATGTCCCGTGTGAAACTAAAAGTAACGTAGACTTACTTTGTCACGTCAGTCTTTAGACATGTGACTCATCGGTATCGTCAGCCCGTGAGTCACGAGTCAGTGAAGTAAGCGTTAACCATGACCATTTCCTAACCCTACCTAAGTTGCCTAAACTTAACTTCCTGTGAAAACAGAAGTTTGTTTTGAAAGGACACTGTGCATGTAACAAGCGTCTATTGACATGCCGTCCCTGGTCCGTCCAAAGGTTACAAAAGTGGGGTACCCCATGCGGCAGTCTCCGATGCCAAAGGGCTAGTGAGTATGTGTTGTACAAAGAGTGCCAAATCCATTTGGGTTGGTGGTTGGGGGGCGATGGATGGGTCAAACAAACACAGGACTTTCACCCTGGAGACCGCTGTCCGGGTCCAGTGTGAAACCAAAAGTCAACGAGTTATTTTACCATAGTTTTGTCACATAATTAGTACTTATTTTAACCCAAACCATGATCTTTTCCTAAACCTGAACAAGTAGTTTTGTTGCCTACACCTAAAGTAGTTTGTTTGAATTCACAAAGTTAAAGGCACTGAAGGACTACAATGGTCGTGCTGAACAGCTGATTATGCATGTTCAATCGGCTGATAACATTCAAAATGGGTGATAATCTTCATTTGGAGTTTAACTCTGAACCAAAGAGAGAATAAGGAGGTTGAAAAGGTTAAACTAATGCTCATGTAAACTGGCAAAATTAGTTAGAAAACGAGACTCGGTCCAAACCAAGTATATTTCTGGACAGTGTCTGGTCAGTCTGTTAATTTGTGGCTAATTTTCATACAGATAGTAAGTGGTCATGTCTGTAATGTTAAATCCAGCAGTACATGTCTACCAGGTCCAGCGAGGACACTAGGGGACGCGCTGCTCCACTCAACTGGCCGTCCAAGCGGTGACGTACCCTCTCGTGGAATGTACCTGATTGGTTCCTGGTTTTCTGCTCGCCGTTTCAAACAGGAAATAACATGGCGGCCTGCTCGTAAACTTTCTGTTATTCCGTCTACACAATCCACCAAAATCTGTCTCTGAAAACATTTAAGCGAGAAATAGGCGATGCCACTGCTGAGTCTCGTTCTCGTTCATGAGATGCATCATGCTGAATGGGCTCATTTGCATAAAAGACTGTTCCCGCCTTTTCATTTTGAAAGAGCAACGACAAATGAGGAAACTCCAGCACTTGACCGACCAATTGTGTAACTTTATCACTCAGTCAGTCACTCAGTGACAGACTTTTGCGTTTGTAGGACTGGCACTGTGTGGTCCAGCCAAACATGAAATGAGGGATGGAGGGAGGCAGGAAGAAAGGGTAAAAACAATGCAAGGGAGAAGTGGAGGGAGGACAGATAGAGAAAGAAAACATTAGGAAAGGAAGGAAAAGACTGACAGCAAAAAGGAGGGAATGAAAAGAGAAGAAAGGTGCAAGGGGAACGAAACAGAAATATGAATTTCAGAGGGAAGTTAAAGAGAAAAGAATGAAATGTACCAAAGCCAGAAGGTGTGCAGGTGACAAACAATGCGCTGTTTACCATATACCGCGCTGCTCTGATGTGTTGGGGATTAAAGCTTCGGTCCACATGAAAGAAGCAGCCTCATTATCAAGCTCCCAACATATTGTTACTTAGTAGGCATGTGAGGCTAACAAGCTACTGTACGTCTCCTATTTGCCATGTGTATTTCTGCTACTAGGAGAACTGATCATACCATCTACCAAACACACCCCTTTTGATCAAAACTTAATCTTTCCTCTCACCTCTAATGAGATACAATGGAATAATAATTAGGATGAAAATCTATAGCGGGAAGTGCGGTAATACTTAAAAAAAAATCTTTTCATTATTTCGAAACTGGAAGACAGACTCGGATCTCGCCTGAGGGCAGCAGCTTGGGAGATAATTGGGGATTCATGATGTGATTGTGATTATTGATGAGAGAGGAGCGAGAATAGTTGGCCGCTGTTAATCCCGACCCGCCACCAACATAGAAGCCGCCGCTGACACAAACAACAGGTGTGGACTAGCATCTTAGTATTCTTCCAGGGCTTTTAATGAATACAAATTCCCAATTAGGAGAGGATGGAGGCACGAACGCACACACAAGTACCTATAACGCACACACAAGCACAGACGCCACAGATGCAAACATAAAGTGGCAGCTGGAGAACTGCAATAGTGTTCCCTGTGGAAAACACTGAGCAGTGTATTGGATTAACAAAGGGGAGTGACGGTATGCAATCATTTCTCCATCCAATAGGATTAATATTTGCAATGGAAAATATAGACAATAAATTAAAATATTTAACTGCGATTAATCGCATGATTGTCCATTTTTTAGTGGAAAAATATGCTGCTTTATGCAAATGTATGTTTTTGGAAATCAATTAACAACACAAAACAATGACAGATATTGTCCAGAAACCCTCACAGGTACTGCATTTAGCATAAAACAATATGCTCCAATCATAACA
>CAKAOH010041421.1:25252-58811 GCA_916701665.1 Sebastiscus tertius
CCCAAACTGCATGTGATGATCATAAAGTGGGTATGTCTGTAAAGGGGAGACTCGTGGGTACCCATAGAACCCATTTACATTCACTGATCTGGAGGTCAGAGGTCAAGGGACCCCTTTGAAAATGGTCATGCCAGTTTTTCCTTTGCGACAAGCTAGTATGACATGGTTGGTACCGATGGATTCATCAGGTTTTCTAGTTTCATATGATACCAGTATCTTCACTCTAGCTTTAAAACTGAGCCGCTACAACCTAAAAAACGCAAGTTGCATTAATACGTTATTATCGCGTTAACTAAATTTAACTATCTGAATGCTTGTGGAAACACACTAAACAATCTCACCACAAGGTCCATTTAGTAGCTGTTCTGGACTTTCAGTGGTATTGTTCGATCATAGGCCTAGTGAATGAATTGGTAGATGCAAACATTTTTACTTTTCTGAACAGTTGGGACTTCTCATCCATTTTGGAATCCATCCAGAAAGCGGTTTCAAAAATAACTTTACCAAAAATAAAGCTCATGCATTTATCATCATTATCGGGGTAAATTACATCGTAAAAAGCTTCGAGATCATTTTATCGCCCAGCCCGAGGATATGATACCCCCCGCCCCTATCCCAAGAGGAAATGACTGCATTACAAAAAAATATGCTTTAGGTTTACACTTCATCATCTCACTAGCAACTTTTCAAAAACTAAAGGGACTGTTTGTAATAATCGGAAATTTGTTGTTAACAGCGACACCAGTGGCCGTTAAGTCAACGACAGTCAGCGTCCTGTTACTGGCGCTTGTGCTCGCTCTACATAGACATGAAGGAACATCACTCAAAACAGTGAGGAGACACACGTCAGCTAAAAGCACAATATCACTCTATATTTCAGCTGCTTGGCAGTAATGTTAGCTGACCAGACCAAGGTCTCTCCATGAATCAATGCTGATCCTAGTGTTGGCTTTTCCTGCCTCAGCCTCCCGACCGCGGCTGGAGGAAACAGGGGAGACACCGGAGTTTTGGTCGGAGACGATAACGTTTCTCTCTGCGGAGCCCCGTCACTTCACAAGACACGGGAAACCTCTGTTGGTCTGGAGGAGCTGCAGCATTTATTTCTGCACAAACGTCCACTGTACATTCACTAGATATTCTCAGAGCTAAACTAACTCTTCTGCAGTGTGGAGTGAGCAGCATGCACATGAGAGGTGGAACGAAAGAGCGAGAACGAGCGCGGTGTGTGAGTGAAGGCAGGCAGAGGAGCAGAGTACAGCAGAGACTCCGGTCCTGGAGACCAAAGCTACGGTCTCCTCCACATCCTCCGACCGTGGCCAACACTGTTTAACAGACGGGCTTCACTAGATACAACCAAGAGGTTTTGGTGCTTTCGTGTAGTTTGTGTTGGAGTCTTGTCTGAACAGCGTAGCCACACGCGAGCGCGCATGGGACAATGACCATGATTTATATGTGTAAGAAGTTACAAAGAGTCTCTTACTTTTGTTCTCCTGTTCACTTGTCTTCAACTTTGTTCCTCATCTCTTTTCAGTCAAAATCCCCCTACCTTTCCCTCCGAAAAAAACCCCCAGAAAACCCTGACAGACAATTCAATGTCCAAACAAAATAAAACAAAGTAAGACATTGCCAAGGACAAGACGGGCCCCACGGTGTCAGCCAGCCTAACAGACTGTCTCGCTACAGCCTCAATCTCCTCCATTGATTTGCTGACAGGGGATCTTTAGCCCCGAGTAAAAACGATCCATTCCGGACAACACTTTCTGTCAGCACCATGCGTTTTGAAATACCATATTAAACATTTACGACTGGGCAAGAGTTATTACAACCACAATTCTATTAATCTAATTCATCGCTTAATACATCACTTGGTTTATCCATTTGGCTCTGCTGTCACATTATCTGTACAGACAGACTCTCATTGTGGCTTTTAAAAAAAACATCCATTTATATATTCAAAAAAGAACATCATGACTAATACTATTTGATAACAGATAATTCAACAGGCAGTTGAAGTGTCAGGCAAGGCATTAAAGCTGAGGGAGGCAGTTTATTTCTGGCGTTATTGTGCAAAAAATTCAATAATAACCTTTCAGCATATTGTAATTCTAGTGGAATCCCAGGGTAGGTAGTTCTCTGGAAAACAAAAACAAAACACTGCCAGAAATTGGAAAATACAGCCCTCATTCAGCAGCTCTTCCCTCTATGTCCTAAGCCCCTCCCACCAGACGAGCGGGAGCACGTGCACGCGCTTCATACAGTAACCTGTACGAGTACCAGTCATTCATTTCAATCAGCATCCTTCATATAGTAACCTGTTGATTTATTCGTCATGTAAGTTATGGCACTTCCACAGTTATTTAAACCCAAACCGCCATCGTATCCTAAACCTAAGTCTAGTAGTTTGTTGCCTAAACCTAACCAAGTCGATCTATTCTTAAACCTAACCAAGTCGGTTTATTTTGAAAAGACTGGAGCGGAAATTGATACGTGCGTCACTTGTTGCTAGACTGTAAAGAAGAATCCATATCCTTTCATGTATTTTCTACCTCAGTTTATGTTGCTTGCATATCTATGCCTTGGTTTATATCATTACCCATCCTTTTGCTAAGTCCCATCCTTTGGTGCATTTCTATTGGCTGAGTAGCCTGTCAATCAATCCTCCGTAGCAGAGGTAAATCGTCTCCTTTCTCTGTTGCTCCAGAGAGTTGCGTGACAAGTGAGCTGTTACGGTAGTTGAGCTACGTAATTAGTGCTGCACAGTTTGGACATTTTGGACATTGAGAGCCTGTGTGCGTCTGTTGAGAAGTAAGTTTCCTTTTGCTGTTTGAAGATGTGTCTTAAGTTGTTACACGAGGGATGCATAATTGTTAGCCATACTCGTTAGCAGAGTTAGCTCTGTATCAACTGTTCATGTTTCATGCAATGTGTAGCAATGCTGTACGTAATATTACGGAGAGAAATGGTGATGTTTAGAAGCCAAGAGGGCGGTGCCTAGTAGAGCCATGTGTTCATAAGAGAGTGCATATTACTGAATGTTATTTTTATTAGCTACAAAGTTGTTTCTCCTGTTATTTGATAGCACTGTGTAAGAGTATTAAGGAAGACAGTATATTCTGTATATGTTAGTAATGTTAGTTATATAGTCAAATTATATACGTAATGCTGTATTCTGTGGAGTAAGGCTGCAGTGTTGTGTTGTATGTAATGCTTCACATATAATTGATATTCATTTAAGTCCTTTATTTCTATGGTTACAGAACCACACACAAACGGACACTATACTTCCTGTCTGAAGAATAAATGGTGCACAGTGCGTGAAGTTTACAATAAAGTTCACTGAAGACAAATCCCTCTCAAGAGCATTTTTACTGATGTCCCACGGTGAGTTCCCTATCCTACCAGCAAACTAGTAGTCAAGAGCAGATCGTCTTGTCCGATTTAACATAGACATTCCTAGGAAAAGCATGGAAAATACGTAGTTGACAGTCGTGCTGAGCGTCACAAAAAAGGGAAATTCGTGTCTATGTACACGAATCAAATAGATTAAATTTCGTAACTATTTCACAAACTGCCGTGAGAGTGCGTTGGTATTTCTAGAACAGCCAATAGGAACGTTGTCTCTCTGAAATCACTTGTGATTGGCCAAAGTCTCCCGTCTGGATTATCTAAAGCCTGAAAACAAAGCCATGAGGAGGAGCAGAAGTCTAGTTTCCTCTCAGAACACTTGAATTACAATACGCTGAAAAGGTTATTACGGGATTTTTACCCAATGACACCAAAAATATACTGCCTACCCCAACTTTATGGAATTAAAATGTGGGAAAATTATGGAAGAAAAGGCCATTTAGAGCCAGCAGTTGTCTCCACAGTAAAGAGGAGATGATACATGAACAGTGACATTGAAAGCAAAATATCCTCAGAGCATCTGAGCGTTGAGCTTAAATGAAGTCCCCACTACAAAGTGAAGCATCAGTCTTTCAACATTAGATGAAAGAAAGACAAAGGCATGGGATGCACTATGAGAGATGTCGTCATGTTTCCCAACACCAGCATGTAATTGAGTAGAGAAGCTGCATTGGAGAGTACATCCTGTAGACAGTAACAAACCTACACATGTGCTGCATTCAAAAGGCTGCTATTTAAAGGGAAGAATTAAATGAAAACACAAGTCATATTTTTCTGCTTCTAATTAATTATCGTGGCCATGAGATGTTTATGTCATCAGCCTTATACTCATAATGTCACCCGGTAATTAAGTAATCTGTGGTAACAGCAATTTCTCCATTAAGTTTTCATTTCCATTTCCATTTCCCCAATTCGCCCGTCAGACGGCGATTGGCCACTGGGCTCTTCCCTCTTCGCTCGCCGCTACTGAGGGAATCTGTCTGGCACCTTCCCTGCTTGTGGGTGAGGTTTCAGCCATGGATGTATTAAGAGAGGTTTCCGGTTTCTCTGTATCTTCAGCGACACGCCCCCAGCGTCTCAGAGCAGAGAACACTAATGATTTTTAAATGATTTTGAAAGCTAATTTTACTATACTTTGTGATTTTTTTAATCATTCAAATTTGGCTGGGTGGTTAGTAACACATTTTTCTATGCTGTGACAAACCCAGAATACATATTTATTTTTGCTTTACACGGACTTTAACGAAGGATGGTGCTCCAGAGAAAAAAAGGCTAATTCATAGCTTGTCAGAGAAGCTTCACATGTGTGTTATTGGGAGGGGATAGTACCTGGTCAAGAACAGGCTTTCAGGATTTTAACCATCTTTCTGAGAGGGTTACCAAACATGAAAGCAGCTGTGCAAAGTGGTAAAATTGGGCAAAACATAGCTACCCAAATTGACAGTGCATACAAACAGGGAAACAGGAAATTGAGGAGAACAGGTTAGGGATGCACCGATACCGATACCAGATATTAGGCTGATACTGACTCAAATAGCTAGGTCGGATATCGGTGACAATGGGGCCGATCTAATAAATTAAATTTCATGTTTATATACTATATACATTATATACTGGAATTTTCAATCCTGTTTAATTTTGGACCAATTTGTTTCTGTATTAAAAAGGTTTACACCTGAGTGTAATTCCTGTTAATTTTGAAGATTTCTTTGCCAAGTCGTTGGTGTACAATTTCTTATTTTAATGATAAATAACAATTCACTTAATTTCTATCTATGTATTTATTTGTTACATTTTATGTTACAAAATTAGATAAGCAATGTTTAAGTCATTTCTGCCAGATGTTGTCTTACACCTAAAATAATGATCCCAGTCACTTCCACACAGTGAGGCTTACAGCTGATTAATTAATCACTGGTATCGGATCGGTGCATCCTTAGACCGGGTATGCCCAGTCCGATTATCACCTGTGTTAAATTGTGTGGAAAATGTATATTAGTGCATTAGGCAAGATTGTAGAATTGTATAATTGTTTTTGTTTTGCACCATTTCCTTCCCACCTAAAAATGGCACTGACCACGTGGAGTACAAATAAAACTACAAGATGTAAACAAGATGAAACATTGGACTAAAATGAATGATTTAACACAAAACACCTGCTAATGTTGGGAAGCTGCCTTTGGAAAATGGAGGGAAGCTGTCTTTTCACACTGATAGCCCGGACACACCAGGAGCGTGTGGCGGCTACGTTACCTGTTGTTTTTTATTTCGGTGTTTGTGTTAACAGGTTAGAGCAGCCACACTGCCTGCGTCTCAGCTGCGTCTCTTCTAGAGATTCGAGGTCTTGCCTCTCGCGTCTCACAGCAGCAACAGACAGTGAGAGTGATCTATTGACTGTATATTAACGTCATATCAGCAAAATTACTACAGTTTCAATGTCTAGACATCTGTAGAATATGTCACGGAAAGTGAAGATGACCTATTGACTGTACATTAACATCATACCAGCAAGATTACTACAGTTTCGATCTATCTGTAGATAATGTTACAGAGATGAAAAAAAGTAAAGACTTATTTTTAAATCAACACTTCCTGCTTTCATTTCAAAAGAAAGGCCCTCAAGTGTTTTTTCTGTGGACAGAATTCCTTCATTTGTTAACACGAGGCTTTTATTCTGAAATATGTGTCGGAAAGTGTTCTAGAGCATGCAGTGACTTGGAGAGCTCCATGAATGAATAAAGTACGGAGTTTTAATTGTGGATTATTACTATTATTTACAAATTACCACACGTTTCTTAACCTTTCTCCGTCTAAAATAAATATCAATGATATTTATAATGAAATGAAATGGCCATTTTAAAGGCAAACTCTATGTAGAAAGAAAGGGCTGACAGCAGCAGCAGAAACGCAGCAGACACGCAGCTGAAATGCAGCTGGTGTGAACACCCGACGCGTGAATCACGCGGCCACTACACGCTCCTGACATTCCTGGTGTGTCTGGCGCTTGAGACTCAAAACTTACCATGAACTTCAGCTGTTTCTCAAACATCTATGAAAGAAGTGCACATTTTTCAAGTTGAGACACTCTACACTTGCTCAATTTATGCTACCTAGACGGGACACCATCCACATCTTTCCATTAACTGCATATATGCAGTTGTGCTGCCTCTAAAAATCCTGTTCAGACTATTTTCCCAGTGACGGGGCAGAAGGTAATACAATATCAGAGATGCAGTCATTAATTGGTACGAGAAAGCAGAGGTGCAAAGCGCAAATAAAATTAAATAATCTCTCAAACTAGGGAGGATGGATCTCGGCTGTCACTGTCTTCATCCTCCGCTTCATTCGTCCAGTTGTCTCCCTCCTGAAACTCTCAGCCAATTAGAGATAGTTGTGAGACGCTGTCCATCTGTCAGCCGCCAAAAGCTTTCCAAGTATCCCCCAGGACCGACTCTGTGAGCGCAATGTGTGTATCTGTGTGTGTGCATGCCCCGGTGTCATCATCTGCTCCCTGACTTAACCACCTCTCACTCTTTCCCAACGAGAACTCAAGATAGCACTACATAATACTACTCCCACGTGTGCACAAATCACAAAGATACACACAGAGGAGAAGACACACACTCAAACGCACACACAAAGCCATTGGCGGGCTGAGCTGTCTCTCATTTTTCCACCCACCTCTCGCTCTCGGAGACAAGCGAAGTTAAGTCCAAATATAGTGCGGCTGACAGCACCCTTCATTGCAACCTGCTGTATGACCAGCTTGACAAACGCTGTCAAGTCACTCCGAGGCCAAACAGACAGCGCTGACATGTATTTGTGTGAAAAATGTGCAAAAATAAGATGTAAATACACAAGCAAAGCATTGTCTTCTATAAAGCAGCAGACTTGGGGTTAAAAGGATAATATATTCTACTTGTTTTTTATCGAAGATGATACGTATCTGATTAAAACGAAGATGCCTCGAGGCAGGGAGAAGTGCGAGGCGTCAGGTTCGTGTAAGGCAGCAGCATGAATTCATCAAGACAGATGGGAGTCGTTCTATGATGAATGACAAGGACGCACACAAAAAAAATATTCTCCATGTTTCCATCAGGGAAACGCTGTTGGCATCAGTGTCATTATCTGTGACGGCTTGACAAGCTGCCTATCACCCCATGGTTCCCAAAGGGACACCGTGATGTGACACAAAAGATGTGTACTCACAACAGATAACTCTGTCCACCTGTAAGTGTGTTCATGGTAGAGATTAAAATTACTTTCTATTTTTAGAACTGTCAGATATGTTTATGTGTGCAGTTAATATAACAACAAATAGCTATTGATAGCCTGTTTTCCAAAGTAACCTATAAAAGTAAAATCTATGACGGAATGCATTAGCCTACAATTTTCACCAAAGAATAAAAACTAAAAGGTGACCCACACCAAAAGATGAGATGTGAGAGACCCGACACATAATGACATGTAATGTTAAATTTAGCAATTTTGTTCCTATAGAGTGCTCCAGGGATGACATATTTTTGTAGGCAGTTAGCATCGCCCTGGATCCCTCGACAAAAAGCCAATGGGATTGTTCCATTGGGTTTTGGATTATGGCAGAAAATAATCTCTGTGGCAAACAAACGTTTATATTTACATGTTTTGTTCAAGAAGATAATCTCCATAAGTGAACACCACTTTTATGATTTTTGAAGAGTACACACAATTGCCAGAAGTAAAAGCTAACGTTAGGCTATAAACGAACTACACCATGGTCACATGAGCGTGAGTAAACACAACGAGGCTGTGAAGGAGGACGAGTCGGCGTGATGACGTTTAGTAGTCTTATTTAGCCACTTGTTAGCAGAAGCTTCAATTCAATCAGCTTAATTCTCGTGTGGTGTGTGCCTGGCATAAACAATTATGAGAAAAATGGGAGAATGGACAAATGCATTGATCAATGTTTCAGCGCAAAGTCTTGGTCAGTATCCTCTGTCCCAAATGATTTCTTCTTTTCTCTGCTTGAACTGTTGCACTGATCAGCAGCACGTAGCATTTCAGTAATATTATGTATCTGACAGTAATTTTAGCTGATGTTATTTTTTTTTTTTGAAGAAAGAACAGTAACAAGTTCATGGACTGAATGCATTCACAATCCTACTGAAAATTAAACAAGAAGCGGCAAAAAAAAGAACCACTAAAACTACTTTTTATACAAATGTAAGCTAATGCTAACGTAACATGATCAAATGCTGTGAATAACAAGCAACACATTCTCACTCCCAACTCATCAAATACCGCCACAAGGTCAGCGCCCCTCGGCATTGAAAACCGCCGCAAGGGGTATCCCTCTTGCGTTACTTTTGGACGGACCAGGGACGGCGTGTCAATATATGCTCGTTACATGCATAGTGTCCTTTCAAAATAAACTTCCTTTTTTCACAGGAAGTTAGGTTTAGGCAACACAACCACTTAGTTAGCGTTAGGAAACGGTCGTGGTTGATGTTAACTTGACTGATTCACAAGAATTACGGAGCTGATGACACTAACAGGTCACGTGACCAGTGAATCACGGGACTGACGATTCCGACGAGTCAAGTGAAAGACAGACGTGACAAAATAAGTCAATGTTTCACACGGGACACAAACAACAGACTGCTGGTTAAACTGCCGCCCCTCATGCCCACCCTGAGCAGACTCTCATGCTATTAATACTACGTCACCTGCTCCGACTGTCGAATAACGCCGCGGGTGGGTTTACAACGGAGTTAGTTGAAAGCCTGGTTCGTCACATACTGTTGCTAAAGGGTGCCTCCGTGCGTTGGTTTCCGATGCAGAGGGGCACTTACCAAATGGCGGTATTTGACGAGTTGAGAGTGAGGACAGGTTGAAACAGCAGGAGGAAATGAAAGGACTTCCACTCAGTGTGTGAAATGCAGATGGAGAGGGAGAGAAGGAGCTGCAGAGTCAGGAGCTGACTACTACTCCCCTCCACTGCGAGCACGTCGAACAGCGACGCTGGCTAATTACCAAACCGACAGAGAGAAATTTCCCCGCTGAGGCATTTGAGCAGTGCCACAAAAAAACATTTCTCTCGGTAGAGTGTAGACGCTGTGACGGCTTGACAAAACATCTCAGGGAGCAGCGCCGGTTTGTGAACATGCTACACAGAGCTCCACCAAGAGAAAGAGAAAGTAAATCACTTAGCATTACTTCCTTCGCTCTTAATCTGACAGGTGTCAGCCATGTGAAAGGAATGGGAGGGAGACTTTGGAGCGCTCTCGGAGCGCCCTGTGTTTTCTTTCTCTCTTCAGTGGTGCGATCCGGACTTCTACGAGAGCAATAAAGATGTAGGGAGTGGTGTGTGTGTTTGTGTGTGTGTTTGCCTGTACGCCTCTCCGTCTATCTGTGGCACGTCTGCAGCAATTTCCTGTGAAGTGTTTTGAGTAGAAAGATGAAAGTGAAGGATAGCTCTCTTGCTCCTCTCCTCCCATCCTGCCTGCTCTCCTTCCTCTCACCCTCCACCCTTCTCTGACAATCTGTCTGAAATAAGGGCTTTCAAAAAAAACACTATGAGAGGAAAGAAAAAGAAAGAAGGAGAGAGAAAATAGGAGAGGAAGATGGAATGAGACTGTCACGAAAAGAGGAAAATGACACACTCACAAGAGCATGAGCAAAAAAAATAAATAAACGGACATATTCTTGAAGCGATGTCAATCAGTGAGTCAGTGAGGTGTTTGGAGAAAACGCAGAGATGGAAGAGGAAGGACAAGAAGCATGCAGGCAAAGAAAGAAAGAAAGGGGAAGAGGAATGGAAGAAAGTTGCCTGTAGTGTCTGCTGTAGCGCTACCCAGACTTCGAAGGAAAAATGTCACAGATTTGTGGACTAAATTCATGGGAGAGGAAGGAAGGATGAAAGAAAGAATGAAATGAATCAAATGAAGGAAGAAAGAAAGGAGACAGGAGAGAATAGCTGAAAAGAGAAGGAGGAAAGAGAAAGAAATGACACATGGGGAAACAACGAAGAAGAAAGATGCAAAAAAGTTCGGTCGGAAGTAGGAGAAGAAAGAAGGCATCAATTAAGAGCGTTAATAAAGCTGCACAACTAAGAACAAAATAACGCTCATGACATCTCTGGAGAACAACGTTGAGTAGAAGTGAAGCAGCCTCAGAACAACAGTAGAAAGCATAGACTGTAAATAAGAAGTGGACGTAGTCACCGTGACGTCACCCATCAGTTGTATGTCATAAATGAGTTTATATGTCATCAAATTTGCTAATTGTTTGACAATGTAATGGACCAAGACTGCGTTTGTTACTTTATAACAGATGGGACAGGTGACAGATGGAACCTTTTGCAGGTTTATTTGGAAAAATAAAAAGTTAAAATGGCAATGTTACAAATACAAAATGTGCAAACACGTTTTAAAAACAGATGAGCTCCTAGCCGGCGGTATGGTGTGGTGGTGGGCGACGCGGTGTGTTTCTGTGTAACATAACAGCGACTGCCTCTCTCATTCAGCAGCCTTGTTTATGTTCGTTTAACGTTACACTACGTTGTCCTTCACCGTCCCGTCATCTACCGCTTCTTTCTTCCTCTTTTCTTCTTCTGAAAACATCCCTGCTACCGTCGCACCATTTGTTTGAGCTACGGCGACCTGTGACAGTTGCGTCACGGACCGCGCGCCCTTATTTGCAACCGAATAGACCTTGGTCTGACCCACCTCTCGACCTGGGTCGGGAAGCCGAGTCAGTCGACGTGGGTTAACCCTTTCATACACACAATCAACCCTGGTTGATCCCTGGTTGGGTCCTCGGTGTGAAAGGGGTATTAGTTAGGGTTAGGAAACGGTCGTGGTTGATGTTAGCTTCACTGACTAGAGACTCATGGGGCTGACGATACTACCAACTCACGTGACTGACGATACTAACGAGTCACATGACTACCGACTGACTAATAAATCAAGTGAGAAGTAGGGTCATTTTCTCATAGAGTTCTATAGAGAGGCAAAGTCCCACCCCTTCTGGTGGACCCCATGGGACCTTATTTTGGAAATACATGAACAGAAGTAGTAGTAGGGTAAGAAGCTCAGTCATCCGTGAGGGACTCGGAGTAGAGCCGCTGCTCCTTTGCGTCGAAAGGAGCCAGTTGAGGTGGTTCGGGCATCTAGTAAGGATGCCTCCTGGGTGCCTCCCTAGGGAGGTGTTCCAGGCACGACCAGCTGGGAGGAGACCTCGGGGAAGACAGAGGACTAGGTGGAGAGATTATATCTCCACTCTGGCCTGAGAACGCCTCGGGATCCCCCAGTCAGAGCTGGTTAATGTGGCCCGGGAAAGGGAAGTTTGGGGTCCCCTGCTGGAGCTGTTGCCCCCGCGACCCGAACCCGGATAAGCGGTTGAAGATGGATGGATGGATGAACAGTAGTCAACAGCGAGAGACAAATATTTTTTTGATCCCATTTGCATTGCACCACAAATCACACATATGATGTTTTTCAATTTAAAAGATCATTTAGCAAGTCAAGAAAGTCTCCATTTGCTGTGAAACTATTGAAGTATCAGACTGAAAATACCTAATTAGAAAGACGACACACCTAAAGTCGCGTAATGACGTCTCTCTCTCTGAAGCTATGATGTCTGTGTGTTTCATACTGGGATGAACTCACACCAGCAACGGGTCTGATCCTTCTTTCTCTTTCTGGCTGAAAAAAAGACCAGGAGTCTCTGATAAAACACATCAGGTAAGATAATGTTATATTTGTGCGTGGAACATAGCTAGGTTAGCTAGCTAGTGTTGGTGACATATATTGTGCGAGATGAGAGATGTAGTTCACTGAGCGGTTAAACTAAATGATGCTACAACAAACTGAGACTTTCTGGACTAGCAAAATGATCTTTTAAATTGACAAACATCAGATGTGTGATTCATGACGCAATTCAAACAGGACCATATAAATATTTGTCTCTTGCCGTTGACTACCATATATTATTTTTTCCGAAATAAAGTCCCATGAGGTCCACCAGAAGGGACGGGACTTCGCCTCTCTATACGATCAGACTCCTTCTCTAACCAGAGGCAACCAGAGGAGTCGCCCCCTGCTGGCTCATAGAAAGAATGCAAGTTTAAGGGCACTTTGGCATTGGCTTCAATTCACAGACCCAGAGGTAGCCCGCTGGTAGAAAGCCGATCTCCACGCACAGAGAAGGTCATGGTGACACATTTCACGTTTCTTTTTTGTCTGGCTGAGACTTTGTAATGGAAAGAAGAGTCGCTTTGTACAGAGGAAATATCAGCTGCAGCGTTTCCCCAGAGTGGCCTGATAGGTACCAGCCCAGGGCAATATGTGGCCAGACCTGTGGCTCGGGGCAACGTTTGGAGGGATAAATCTGCTGCTGTGTGTCCACCTGTCTTTATACTCCTGCCTCCTTTGTCTCCCTGTTTTAAAAGGAAAAGGTGAGCTACTGACTGCTCCCTACAGTGCTAAAAGCTGAGTTTTTAAAACATGTTAAGCTTCCGCACAAAAGAATTGCACGTCAAATGGCAATTCACAACAGCTGTATCCATGACAGGCAGGCGCCCGCTGAGCGATGCACACGGAAAGAAAGAAGAGGAACCCGATTGACAAATCCTTTTAGAGGTGAGCAAGAGTGCAACCGTGGAGCGAGCCAGCTGCGGCAGACCTTGAGATTTTAGATGCAGAAATCACTATTGAGGCAGAGAATTGCATTAACTTCATTAGAATGTAATTGGCGGGGCCTGTGATCACACTTCTCCCCATTAAAGTCGAGACAAATGGCTCATTGGTCGGCAGCTCTTGACATTTCGCCGTCTGCGTGATCACACCTGGTTGAGAGCATTTGGCATTTCACAGGGACTAATAATTAGGTAGCTACACTTTTTTTTTATTTTGTCCTCAGTGCACTTTGGCATTAAGAGGGTTGTGGATTTACTCCTTGGTCAGCAGCTCTTCAGGTTTTAACAACCTCCAGTCACGTGATTGTTAGACACTCTTGGCTGCTTGTGACATTTCCAAGCGATAAATAATTAGATGTGCAGTGTAATTTTGTTTCTTGAGTAAGACAACGGTGACATTAAAAATAAACTTTTAGTTCCTCTGGACAAAGGGACACATCTGTCCCTTCTTAACCTACTGACACTTCATTCAAAACGAGCGCAGGCAACTCTCCTTGGCTTGATATAAGCTAGAAGTATTGTGTGTGTCGTCAGTGCTCGAAGTGGGCTGCCACTTCTACATTTTACTCTTTAGCATAACGACTTTTTCTTGCGCACCAGAACTTCTCACAAGTTGCCGGTACTCTACTCTGCCCGCTCCATCAGGTTCTCTGGGTGATTCATAACGGGGCAGCACCAGCATATTTGCGTGGCATCTCACAACACCTCTTCCTAACTGGACACGATGCTAATGAGCGAACATCAGATTGTTTCAGTTTTTCCCAAATGAAGATGTCCTAACCTGCTCCGTGCTTCAGCCAACAGGCTGAGCGACGCATCGCTTGTTTGACAAACCACTCACCCTTGCTCTATCTATGCAAAGTTTCGCACACCTCAAACCTATTTTCATTAGTCAAAATCAACGCTGGCATCGCGCTTTCTATGTAATAGAAAGTGACATTGCTCTTAGAGTATCTGGAGAATTTTTCGCGCTATATTCAGAAGAGTTTGCTCGGTTGCTGTATGTTAGGAAGAGGTGTAAGCAGTATGAACTAGGGATGCTAATTTTGAAAAATGTTCTTAACCGATAACCGACCCTCGTTAACTGATTATTAACCGTTAACCGACAAGATTTTTGCGTACCAGCTGCAGTGTATGAGCACAACAGACAACCGAGTCCCCAGTTCACCGTCCGGGAGCGTTAACTTAGCAGCTACGATGCTGCGTGTAGTGTCGCGGACATGCAGCCACTTTGCCAGTAAAAGTCTCCACCGCACATTTAGTTTAGTTTAGTTTAGCAGGTTGTCAGCTGTGTGTCTGCCCGGATTAACGATAGCGATTGTCCGACAAAACAGTGTGTGTGTTTGTGCTACGTTAGCATCTGTAGCTCTGCTGGTAGCTTCGTGCTCAACATTGTCACACACATACGGTCAGTCAGCGTGGTGTAACTTCAGCGAGTCTCCGACAGACCGTGTGTGTGTTGTCGGTGGCGTTCTAGCTGTGAACGTAGGTGTAGCAGACAGTGTGTGTACAGTTTATTTGTTGGTGAATAAATGCTACGAGGCTACAGTACATCTCCTCCGCTCAATTGAGCTATAGACGGGAGCCAACTTCCTGTATCTGTAACGCCTCTTAAGGTGGACCAGCTTTTCTCCTTAAAGTGACGAGTTTTTCTCAGCTTTTTAATTAATTATTAACATTTCTTTTAACCGTTTTAGCCGATAGTGTTAATCGGTTAAGATGTTTAATGTCGGTTAACGATTAAACGGTTAATTATTAACATTCCTAGTATGAACACAAAAACTACGTGGGGAGCATCTGGACGAGCCAACGGATGGCACGGGAAAGGGAGGGTGAGAACGAGGGCGCTCTTCAACAATACAATGTTCATGTCCTTTTGTAAAATAATGAGTGAACTGTTCGTCATAACTTTTTTATTTGTGAACAAATATAATTAATGAAACATTATTTAAAGGTTTTCTGAATCTGCTCTTCTAATTTATACAATATGATTTTACAGGGCAAACATTTCCAGGAGAATTGAATGTTCAGACGAAGGCTGTGATAAATAATACAAATAATCATTAAGCCTAATTAGTAATAATAATGGTCCAAAATGATTTCAAATTGCAAAGTTTTATATCAAAAACCTTCACATTTTCTTGAGGGAGGACCCCCAAACTCAACATCTCCTAGTATCTTTTATTCAGTGTATAAATTCAGAATGTGTCTCTGTATAATATGTAGTAGCATCCTGACTGAGACACTGCTCTTAAAACCTGAATGAATAGCTCACACACCTCAGCTCTGCATGTATACCTGCCTGTCTGGCTGGCTGCTGTTGATAACAGGCTCTAGACATCCCATAATATATTATAGAGAAATACTACAAATAACACAGGAAAGCACTTTAAGTATTAACACTATATACAAACACACCACCTTAACCCTATAATGTTCCAGTTGGAACAATATTGGAGTCGGGTCTACTATAGAAGATGCATAGCTCAAGTATAATAATATTAATAAAATCACAGCTGATTATGACTGACACAGTAAAACGTGTTTAAAGAAATAATGAATAAATAGGAATAAGTCGCAAGAGATTGCTGATACCGGCCAATACACACGCCAAGATGTGAATGAGAGGAGTAACGGCACTTCAAGCACTGTGTGCTTTATATATTTCAAAATGAGAAATCACATATGATAAGCACATGCCGTATGAAAACAATACATCTTGAGGTTTTCTATACACGGATCAGTTAAGAGTTATTTGTGGTGAAGCGCATCTTAAGAATGCTCCTTTTCTGGGCCTCATGCAAGAACTTGTGTAATCTAATTTGTTCTTAAGTGGCACGAACAACGTGATTTAAGAGAAGTTGTTGCCTTCATCAATTTTCATGTATTTAGAATTCTAGTATTTAGTGTTCCAGGCCTGTCCTATAAAGCCTTTTATGGCTCCAGATGTAGCCGCGCGAAATCTGATAAATTGCCTCAAGCAGATCCGGCAGCAGACATGAATCAGAGGGCGGGCATTTGATTTGTGAGTGCCGCCAAATGTAAAAATAATAGTCAACGCCGGCACGTGAGCTGTATTGATCATGCTGATTATATAGTTATAAGCACATCCTCTCTATCTATATGTAACGTATGCTCATCAAACCACATAGGTGAAGTTATTGACACTTAAAGATCCCATATCATACTCATTTTCAGGTTCATACTTAAAATGAGCATGATGTATTTTGTGTTTATACTAGAATATGTTTACATGCTGTAATGTTAAAAAAAACTTTATTTTCCTCATACTGTCTGCTTGAATATACCTGTATTCACCCTCTGTCTGCAATGCTCCATTTTAGTGCATTTCAACAGAATTGCAACAGAATTGCGTTACCTGGCAACAGTTTGGGTCCATGTTTACTTCCTGTCAGCTGATGTCATTCACATCCACTGCATTCAGGAATAAACTGGGACACATTGTTTACGTTTAAAACCGTTTAATGGTCTAAATATTGTACATTTGTGACATCACAAATGGACAGAAACCGCTTGTTTCAAATGCACAATTTCTGAATACGGACTGTGTGTATTTCTCTTTATATTGAGCGCTTCGATACGTTCACAGTATTTATAAAGTACTTAAACCTGCTTAATAATGTAAAAAACATGAAAATCTCACTTTTTACAATAAGGGACCTTTAATATATTTAGCAGGTCAGTGGAAATCAGCGGGCAACTCCAGGGTCTGGGAAGTGAAGCCAATGCAGAAGTGCCTTAAACTTGCATTCTTTCTAACAGCTAGCAGGGGACGACTCCTCTGGTTGTATAGAAGTCTATGAGTTTTTTTGCTAGTTTCAAGTCTTCTTCAATACAGCATGATGTTCATTTAGTAAATGATGGTCCCATTTAGAGTCAAATAGACCATAAAGCAGGGGACGCTTTAGGGCGGGGCTACCTAATTGTCCGGTCTGGGAGTTGCTTTTTTTGTCTTACAACTTTAACCCTTTCACAGTGTGTTTTCAGTTCATGCAAGTTAATTATAACCTTTTTGGTTGCCTAAAAATGCCTTATTTAGCATTCTGTATTACTTTCATACTTTACATTCTGTTGTGCAAAAAACCCAAGATGCGACGGCCAAAAACCAAGATTAGTAAAAGTTTATTCTCGACAGCCACATCTTTTTCCTCTGTCATTATGCCTTTGCATTTCCTCCATTACTTCAAGGAATATATATATATATATATATATATTATAGGTTCCTTGCATTATAATTATTTAGTTATATATATATGTAATATACAAGCTATATGTAATCTCGTGACACAGACCTTCAGCAGCCTTCAGCTTTGTTCCACCAGGTGGCTTCCTTACCAGGTTCCAAGGGTTTGCACTGAGCTGGAGAAAAAAAAACCTTCTCCTACTTTGCTCCCTGGATTTAATAATCTACAGAGCATACTACATTTTAATAATCGAGTCCCCTTGTGAAAATGTAAAGCCATGTCACTGAGAAATGCTCCTGATTTATTTGAGCTGGATTTAGTTTCTTTCTTGTGTGTTTGACGATTGTATTTTCTGTGTGTTGTGTTTTATTTCTAGTTAAACTGTAACTGGTGTGCTGTTTTGGCCCAGGAGTCCCTCAGGAAAGAGATTCTCTTTCAAAGGATTTCCTGGTGAAATTAAAATAAAAGTAAAAACTCGACTTCCCATGTAGTAACCACAATCTTACAGGTTCCATTTGCAGGCAGCATCTATCACAGTGTGGTAGGGAAACGGTTCAGCCGATGACAGGAAGGGGCTTTAATAAGGTAGTGAAAGCTGCATCAAAAACCATTGGTCACAATTTGCCAAACATCTCTGACACCCGCATGCTTAGGATGGGTCTGAAAATAATCAGAGACCCCTCTCATCCAGTCAATGCACTTTTTGTCCCCCTTCCTTCAGGAAAAACTTTGCGTAGTGGTAAAAGCAGAACTACTAATTACCGTAACAACACATATCCCG
Organism: Sebastiscus tertius; assembly: GCA_916701665.1. Taxonomy (NCBI): domain Eukaryota; kingdom Metazoa; phylum Chordata; class Actinopteri; order Perciformes; family Sebastidae; genus Sebastiscus; species Sebastiscus tertius. The sequence continues at coordinate 43,320 of CAKAOH010041421.1, forward strand.
AGGTAGTGAGGGCCCAAACCTCTTAATACTCCGACAACTCGCCGGCTGGCCCCGGCTGATATTCTGTCTTCAGGAGGTTGTAGCAGGCTCAGTTTTAGAGCTAGAGTGAGCATACTGCTATCATATGAAACTAGAAAAAGGAATCCATCGGTATCAACCATTCATGCTAGCTTGTCGGGAAGAACGCTAAATAACGCTACAAAGTTAGCCTAAATTTTGGCGAGGAAAAACTGGCATGGCGATTTTCAAAGGGGTACTTGGACCTCTGACCTCAAGATATGTGAATGTAAATGGGTTCTGTGGGTACCCACGAGTCTCCCCTTTACAGATATGTCCACTAATAATCTCATGTAGTTTGGGGCAAAAAAACATGCAATTTTTTGCACGCAGTATAAATGTGTTCTTCTCAACTATTTTAAAATGGTGTGTTTGAATATTTCTGCATACTGGGGTCCCTAAACAGTCTTGGAATTACATAAACTGGGTATCACTGTAAAGCTGAGACTCTGGTGGATCCAGTGAGTCCAACTGTATTCATGTGTGATGATGTTAGTCCCGATAGGAGACATTTCACTGTAGCGAGACCATTTTTGGAAACTTGTCCTCACTATATAAAATGACCTGTGGTGACCTCTAGGATAATCACAGCCTCGTGAAACTTTACAGCCACAAACTAGAGACCTAGAGCATTCAGAGGATGGATGGATCAAACTAGAGACCTAGAGCATTCAGAGGATGGATGGATCAAACTAGAGACCTAGAGCATTCAGAGGATGGATGGATCAAACTAGAGACCTAGAACATTCAGAGGATGGATGGCTTTCCTAGCTAGATTGACATCCAATCGCCGAAAAATACAATTCTTGCAGAAATCTTGAAATGTCAAAAGTTTTTATTCCAAATCCCAGCATGGCTTTTTCTATGGTGTTCCTCAAGGTCTTGGTGTGTTAATGTGGTATTTTGGAGGGATTATTGATCATTTTTATCAATTCTCGATTGTCTTTTATTTTACACTGTTAGAGTATTTTTTATATGTTCATGCTGATGTTTTATGTATCTTGCTAGAGTCATTTTTATATGTCTATGCCGATGTGTATTTGTATTGTACTGTTGATGTGTTTTGCTGTATTGTTTTTGTCTACCCCGAGCACACACCAAGACAATTTCCAATCAATGTTTCATTTAAATGGGAATACATTTCTGACTAGTGTACAGATAAGTTAAAACCAAGTTGAAACGAACACCTTTCATCTAGTTTATAGGTGAGTATAGTCCTCACCACGCAGCTCTATTTGTCTATAAAGGATGTGCACCTTGTTCCGACAGCTTCAGTGAACTGACAAAAGCACTTGAGGATCTTGGCACGTTTAAACCTGCAGCTGAATGCTGCTAGTCAATAGTGCCAGCATTTAGAGAGATCTATTTTCAGACAGTAGTCAGAGCTGTGACTCTCAGCTGGTGTGTGCAGCGACGTGCTGTGTGTGTGCGCTGTGGTATGAACTGATATGTGCCTGAAGCCTTTAAAAATGAGCTTTATCACACATATTTTCCAAGCTCATGCGTGTCGGGCCCTGTCCGGCGGGCCTTTGTGCTCACATGCAGGGAGAATTTGATGGACGGCATGATGGCCAAGTTAAACAAACAAGCAGGAGACGATAGATTTAGGTCATGATTTTGCAAAGTAATCAACAAACAACTCAAGTTTTACTGTGGTCCTTTGGAGGTTTACGCTGGTAAGATATAGACGGGTTTCTTGTATACAGACATCACTGGGTGTGTGCACATTCAGGGGGCAAAACCGCTTCAGCAGCCACTGTAATCAACATAGATTTCGCATTGTTTGTACATTCCTGTTGCCTATACAAGACTCCTGCAGAGTCCGACCACCAGATACCATTATCATATGACGTATTAGTAGGAGAGTTGTTTATTATTATCACCTGTTATGAAATAGGTAATGTTAGATCAGACATATGTGTGATTTGACTTGAGGGACCAGGGTCTGTTTGGTTGACTCTCCGGTCAGAGTTCAAGTTACGTGAGTCTTCTTGATCATAGACATGTATACAAAGATGCCGCATTGGACGCTTCAACGTGGGCGCCATATTGGACAGGGCCAGACTGGCCTGAAACCCTATACAAGTGAATGGGGGAGCTTCCCTTTTGCTGGATAAAAAACACTATAACAAGCACAATTAATTAATAAGCACAATTTTGTAGTGACTGTTGAAAACCGGGACATTTGTGTGGTTTACAGATATTTGTCGGGACTCTGGACACCTAGCTTGAAACCAAATCCCAGACAAATCAGGACATCTGGTCACTGTATGTCAACACCTATTCAGCGTCTCAATATTTGCTACCCGTGGGTAATTCAATGGTTATTAAATGCTGCCTCATGAGTTTCTGACTCTACAATATGATGTCTTCCTGCAGTGTGCTGCGGCGCAGACAAGTTTGAAGAAGCACCTCTGTGAGAGGTGTTCAGGCTTGTACTCACATCATCACAGTGAGAGCTCTCAGGCCTCGTCTTTCCTGCCTGTTTGTGTGCGTCTGTCTGCCAGTCTGCCTGTCTTGTGCCGGGCCTAGGCCTGTGTTAGTTAGGGGGAGCTGAGGTCTGCTTTGGGCTGGAGAGGTTGGTCTTAAGGCTTTGTCCACACATCACCACAGCTGATTGCTCCTCTGGATGGTTGGGATTCTCAGCTAAGACAGGGATTACTGACCCATGTCGGCTTCCCACCTTTAGAGCAACCACTTCGATGTTCACCCAGTCTGAACTTGGACGCCCCAGAGAATTGAAAAGCTGTGAATGTGTATGTGTGTGCTTTAGTTTGTGCCTAAAACCTTGAAAAGATAACTTTAATATCTCTTCAACAACCATACAACTGTTTTATCTACAAGGTAAAGTGTGTGCATGTGCACGAGGACACACACTACACAAACTTGATTGAAAATACAGTCATTCTGGGATGCTAATGGATGCATATAAACTGGGAAAATAAAGTTAGTAAACTTGAGTTTGGTGGATTATTTCTCTGTTGTATCAATGCTAATGGTCATTGTATTTTACATGGTTGGAAAGCCTGTTTATTTACCTTCACAATGATGTCCAACTTGTAAGGATCATGCATTTGTGGGATGAGCAGCACAGCTGATTATGTGGGTAGCGCCCAAGAAAAATTTGCCAAAATGCTCTGCCAATGGTAAACAGTGTATTCTCATAAGGCTACCAGGAAGCCTGCAATGACTGCCCTTCACCATCAGGCCCGTTTGCGCTGGTGTCGACAACACAGACAATGGGACCTGAACATGTGGGGAAATGTGATGTTCAGTGATGAGTCCAGGTTCTGTCTGCGAAAGTTGGATGGCAGGGTCAAAATATGGAGACGACGTGGAGAACGCTATACTGATTGTTGCACCGATGGAGTAACAGCTTTTGGTGGAGGCAGTGTCATGGTGTGGGGGGCGGCATCTCCCTCACTGGCAAAACAAGGCTTGTCACCATTGAAGGCCATCTCAATGCAGTGAGATATCGGGATGAGATTCTGCAGCCAGTGGCAATCCCATATCTCCACAATCTGGGACCTAACTTCATCCTCCAAGAAACAACGCTCGCTCCCCCACAGAGCCAGGGTTATCACAGACTACCTCCACAATGTGGGAGTAGAGAGAATGGAACGGCCTGCCAAGAGTCCACACCTCAACCCAATTCAACACTTGTGGGATCAGCTTGGGCGTGCTGTACGTGCTAGAGTGACCAACACAACCACGCTGGCTGACCTGCAACGAATCCTGGTTGAGGAATGGAACGCCATCCCACAGCAACGTGTGACCAGGTTGGTGATCAGCATCAGGAGGAGGTGCCAGGCTGTTGTGGCTGCGTATGGATCTTCCACCTCTACTGAGGCTCCTGACGGTGTATTAAATTAATCAATATGTCTTGTTTGTTCCTTGTTACTGATAGAGAGTTCAATCATCCAATCCACCAAATAACTCAAAACAAGAGTCAACACCAACAGGAGAATACTCTGTTTACCATTGGCAGAGCATTTTGGACGCTGACTTTTGTTGACTTAACGGCCACAGGTGTCGCTGTTAACAAGACATGTCTGATTCTTACAAACAGTCCCTTTAAAGCAAATTCGTTTTAACGCCACTTAGGCTCAGTTTTAGAGCTAGAGTGAAGATACTGGTATTATATGAAACTATAAAACCTAAAGAATCCATTGGTACCAACCATTTAATACTAGCTTGTTGCGAATGGAGGATGAATAACGTTCCAAACTTATGCTACATTTTGGTGAGGAAAAACTGGTATGGCCATACATACATATCAAATTTATAATTGTAGAACAATTACTCAGCTTGTCTGAAGAAGATCCGGACAGATTCTGGACTCGGCTCCCCTGGCCAATATTACTATGTCTAATATTTTATAATGGAAAATAAAATGTTTTCATTTTACTTTCTCGTATTCTTGGACTTGTACGTTGGTCTATGCTTCTTCTCAAATGGAAAATAATATGCCAGCCTTTATTGCCAGCTCAAGACCGAGACCCCCAGTTACAAAGTCCAACAACTCAATAGCTGACATTCCAGTGTACAGTGTACAATCGAGCTGTTTCATTCTACAGCTCAATAGCTAACATTCCAGTCTACAGTACACAATCAAGCCATCTCATTCTGCTATGTAACAGGCTGAAGTTTCCATTGTGTCAGGGGAGTTAGCCCCAGAGACAGACAGAGCCAGCCAAGAGAGGAGTTAGGGCCGTCCGTCAGCCTCTAATGTCTCCACACAACAGCCCAAACCTAAACTGACAGGCACACACCATACTGACAGCCCACTAACAACAAACTATTGTTCCCTCGCAAATGGCCAGGGCACACCTTTCAGAGCTGAGAGAGGCAGAGAGAGAGAGAGAGAGGACGCACAGAGACAGCCATACACTGTGGGCCTCAGCACACAGGGGCAACATACATGTAATATACATTAGGTTTGGTCCCTATGGATAAAAGCACAATATATTAGGGCTGTCAAAGTTAATGTAATAGTAACGCAAATTACTAGAAAACCTGAACTCATTTCTTCAACGCATTTTCAATTTGTAGCGGGCTGAGCCTTAAAGCTAGAGTGAAGATACTGGCATCATATGAAACTAGAAAACCGGATGAATCCATCGGTACCAACCATGTCATAGGTAGTCGCAAAGGAGGCTACATAACGCTCCAAACTTGTGCTAAATTTAGGCGAGGAAAAACTGGCATGGCCATTTGCAAAGGGGTCCCTTGACCTCTGACCTCCAGATCAGTGAATGTAAACGGGTTCTATGGGTACCCACGAGTCTCCCCTTTACAGACATGTCCACTTTATGATAATCACATGCAGTTTGGGGCAAGTCATAGTCAAGTCAGCACACTGACACACTGACAGCTGTTGATGCCTGTCGGGCTGCAGTTTGCCATGTTATGATTGGAGCATATTGTTTTATGCTAAATGCAGTACCTGTGAGGGTTTCTGGACAATATCTGTCATTGTATTGTGTTGTTAATTGATTTACAATATTAAATATATACATACATTTGCATAAAGTCGCATATTTGCCCACTCCCATGTTGGTAAGAGATTACATAATTTACTTCACAAATCTCCCTTTAAGGTACATTTTGAACAGATAAAAAAATGTGTCATTAATATGTGATTAATCACATTTTAAATATTTTAATCGATTGACAGCCCCAAATTTTATACTTATATACTGTGTACTGTGATATGATATATTTTTGAAAATCATTAGAGAAACCGAATATTGACCAAATAACCAGATGCTGATGTCTATATTTGAGAAACATTAAATACCTGACAAATTAAGCAGTGATGCCTGCAAAACTGCCTCCAACCGCCTAGTACAAAGAGATATGAAAGAGTAATTTTACACTAATTCCATTAATTATATGTACAGATATAGATCAGTAGGTACAGCCAGTCACTCAGGAATCAGAGGATTGGTGGTTCCACCACCAGATCCTCCTGTATCCAATTGTCAGCCATCATTTGGAGGTGCATTATGTGAGTGAAGTGCTGTTCTCCTGTCATTACAATTGTACAGATTAAAATGGAGACAGACAAGTGAGAAACATGGCTGAAACACATCTGGTGGAGAACGGGTTAAAGGGACAGTGTGTAGGATTTGGTGGCATCTCGTGGTGTGGTTGCAGATTGCAACTGAGGTCATTCTAAGGTAACAAAAACACAACCATTCTTAGATTCAGGTGATTATACACTAATGAAAACATAGTTATGAATATTATATTCCATTTCTGCTAATATAGCCCCTAAAATGGTCCACACTGTTCCTTTTAAGGTCCGATCTTGTAAAAATTGAGATTTTCATGTCTTTTATAGTATAAGACAGGTTTAAGTGCTATATAAATAATGTTAAACTATCAAAACGCTCGATCCACAGATAAATACACACAGCCCGTATTCAGAAACTGTGTGTTTGAAACAAGCCCTCAGGATTTCTGGCTATTTGTGATGTCACAAATCTACAATATTTACACAATTTCACAGTTTTAAACGTAGACATTCTAAATGTGACACAGTTTATTTCCTGTTGCAGTGGATGTGAATGACATCAGCTGACAGGAAGTAAACATGGACCCAAGCTGTTTCCTAGCAACGCAATTCCGTTTCCGTTCCGTTAAAATGGAGCATTTCTGATAGAGGGTTAATTCAGGTATATTCAGACAGACAGTATGAGAAAAATAATGTGTTGTTTGAACATTAAAGCATCTAAACATGTTCTAGTAGAAACCCAAAATACAAGTATGGACCTGAAGATGAGCATGATATGTCCCATTTAAGATAGAACTTAGAGCTAGCCCATCAATTTTTATTCAAACTTCAAACCATTGTTGAAAAGTGGGAAAAAAATGTTCATCTGACCAACTGCATTCCCTGGTTCCCCTACTGTACCATCAAACCAGGCAATAGTTGTTCGCTTCTCTAATGGAAAAGGGAGAAAACTAGCAACCCTTGTTGATCGGATGATCACGATACCAAACCACATGAGAATATGTTGAAGAATGTTGGATTCAACAACATAGATAAAAAAAAAAAAACAGTGATAAAGATTGAGCTGTTTGATGATCTGTTGGCCAATTGCCTTTCATCTCACAGTGCATACTTGTTGTGTCCTTTAAACCTGCAGTAGGCAGAATGTTTTTGGCATCATTGGGCAAAAATTCCATAGAAACCTTTCAGCATATTGTAATTCAAGTGTTCTGAGAGAAAATTAGACTTCTGCTCCTCCTCATGGCTCCGTTTTCAGGCTTTAGAACATCTAGCCTGTGCGTAGAGACTTTGGCCAATCACATGTCATTTCAGAGAGAGAGAGAGTGTTCCTATTGGCTGTTCATTCAACAGAGGCAGCTGTCAGTCACTCATGAACTGGGATCAAAAGGTCAAACTAGGCAGCGCTGATCAAATATGAACTAATATTCTGTTACTGTAATTCCTATTTCTTGCGTAAATGTTCTCAGAAACATCTTGTAGTGTACTGTTCAGCTGTAAAATAAGAGAGTGTGCTCCGGCTGGTGGGCGGTGCTTGGTATTTCCTCCACTGATCTCAACATGGCTGCCAGGTCACAAACTTTCTCATTTTACAGCTAAACAGTACACTACAAGAAGTTTTTGAAAACAGCTTATGCGAATAATAACCATTACAGAATATTGATTCATATTTGATCAGCCTAGTTTGACTGTTTGGTCGAAGTTTGCGAGTGATTGACAGCTGCTCAGAGACAGTAAGGCTCCAGCTTGGCTCTGATTGGTTGTTTTCCTCCGGTCTGTGAAATCTCATAGATGCTGTTAGGAGCACCGGAGAACACAGAGGAAAATGATACATGATTTTTCTCAGATTACCAGTCTCATGCACTACTGTCAGCATAAAGTGACCATTTTATAAAAATAACCTTTTTTAATCATATTTGCTCCGTATCTACCTTCGGCTGCTTTAAAGATTTGAAGAGACAAGTGAGCATTTGGCTCGCCTACATTCACACTAGTATGCTCATGCACATCTCTCAGCCGTGTCCTCACATGCACACTTTCCTGTCAGTGCTATGTTCAATTTCCACACACACACACACACACACACACACACACACACACACACACACACACACACTTGAGGAACTGAGGCAGCAGCCTGTCCTCTCGGGGTGCTATCCAGTGGATTCCTTCCAAAAATATCTGATCCCCTAAAGGCACAGTTCACTCAAAGGAAGTGGGCTGATGTTTTCCAAAGGAATCTGAAGTAAAGCACAATCCAGCACCTCGCCCCGTCGATATGCATCTGGTTTAATGAGGAGGATAATGAGGGGGTGAGAGTATGAACGTGCCCTGTGTCGCTATGTAAACGCTTTGCCCAATGTGGAAATGAGAATTTCACTATATTGCACATTCAGAAGCTGTCATTTTGACAGAGGGGAATTAGCGTGTGTGTGTGTGTGTGTGTATGTGTGTGTGTCATTTTGGATTTTTATTGCCTCAGCCTGTCATTAACCTCTCAGAGTGTTGTAATAGCCCCTGACAAATGGCAGGGGGGCATGAGCAAATATAATGATGGAACTGTATCTACATTCTGTATGCACTGGTGAAGGTTGGAGTCTGAGTATGATATTTCTTTTTGATGTATCCCATTTTTTGCCACTAGCACTTGGGTGTAGTCCAATATGAGGGTCAGAAAACACACGGAAAGACATAGAAATAGTGCTGTTACATCACAAAATAGAGTGACAGAGAACCCGCAGAGGCTCCATCTGATATCCTACCTTCTGTCGAATCTCTTCTTCCATCTTGATGGGGGAGCCAAACTCAGCGACCTGACGGACGCCCTCACTGGCGTAGCCTCCGTACTCCCATAGCACGTAGCGTCTGGTGTGAGACGCACCGATCAGAGCCGACCAGTGGTTGGCTCGTCCTGGAAGACATGTCCTTTATCAGTGTTTTCAGATACGGATGATAAACAGTATTTTTTTTGTTGATCATTCAGCATTTTTCTTTGTCAAGTTGTCTCATTACAGGGGGTTACGTGCAGGACTATTTCTTGGCTGGGAGCAGTAACGAAGTGGAGGTTGCCAGGCAGGCAGATATTCTGGCGGGTAGTGGACGGGTAAAACCTGAAGGAGGCAGCAGTGCAACACATAGGATGCCAGCTGCCGTAAAACCCAGAAGAAGAAGAAGATATTTTGGTAGGTAGCGAGCCGCGGTCAAATGTTGCGATCGTCATTTCCGGTAGGCGCCGCAGAGTATTCCATTTGAGACGACCCTGCCACGTTGAAATTCAGACACTACTCAAGTAAGTGTAAGTCAGTGCACTACATAGAAGTGTACTTCAGGAAGTACGTGGATTGGAACACACTACCTGTTTCCAGTTGTTATGCTAAGCTAAGCTAACCAGTAGGTGACTGAAGCTTTGTATTGATCTGACTCTTGACTAGAAAGCAAATAGGTGTATTTCCCCAAATGTCAAGCAGTTTATTTACCAGCTGTTATTTCAGTAAACTGACTTGGAGTAACCAGTGGGCATCTCCGCAAGAAGTGAAGGCAATGCTGAAGTGCCTTAAACTTGCATTCTTTCTAACAGCCAGCAGGGGGCGACTCCTCTGGTTGCCAAAAGAAGTCTGATTGTATAGAAGTCTATGAGAAAATGAGCCTACTTCTCACTTGATTTATTACCTCAGTAAACATTGTAAACATGAGTTTATGGTCTCAATCTCTAGTTTCAAGTCTTCTTCAATACAGCATGATGTTCATTTAGTAAATTATGGTCCCATTTAGAGATAGACCATAAAGCAGGGGATGCTTTAGGGCGGGGCTACCATGTGATTGACAGGTAGCTACAACGGCATTGTCCGGTCTGGAAGTTGTCCTTGTTTTTGTCTTATAACTTTAACCCTTTTACAGTGTGTTTTCAGTTAATGAAAATAAATTATAACCTTTTTGGTCGCCTAAAACGTTTTATTGAGCATTCGGTTGTACTTAACTCCACCCTCCTGTGTCACTTCTGGTTCCAAAAGTCCAAGATGGTGACAATCAAGAACCAAAAATGGCGACGGCCAAAATTGACGAATTCGAGGGCTTCAAAACGGCAGACCACAAACCGATGGGTGACGTCACAGTGACTACGCTTACTTGTTATTTACATGTGAATGTGTTACATGGAATAACCTGTGCTGGAGCACTGATCTTATCCACGCTTCTCACCATTTTTGTGGCCATTTCTCTGACAGTATTTTTTTTTATCTCATTTTCTGGGTCATTTTCTAACAAAACCCTTTATACCATAACCCAGTGGCACGTCCAGACTTTTTTGACTGGTGGTGGTCAATGGTTTGAACTCACTTGGGTAGTCTTTGGGATGTACTTTCTCTGACCAGTTGCCATAGAAGGTGAGTCTGTACTTGGCTGTTCCGCAGGCGCAGCACTCCATTGCAGGAGCCTCTGTAGCTTCACCGAACACACGCTCTGCAGGGAGACAGGACGTGAACATTAGAACACGTGTTAAGATTTAAGGGTAGACAAGGTGCACAAGCCAAATAAATGATAGAAATGGCAAACAAATAGAGATCAGCCAGTGTGCAAGCTTTGACACAAATTCACAACTGCATAAATTACCAGATAAATGACTACAATTTGGACCCAGTGAGAATGTCACAAAATTACATCCCTGGAATAAACTGGTATTTAAATGACAGATCAGCTTTGACGCAGACTCATAAATATTCAAATATTGGCCTCGACCAATGTTTTGCAAAGATAGGTCAAGGGGAGTGCTTGAATATTTATGAGTCACCAAATTATTCGAAAAGAAATCCTCATTTGACATCTAAGTTATAGCAGGATGAGTCAAACATCGGAGGCACCCAACTTAAGTCAGCAAATTGAAACAGGGTGGCTTGATTGGCTTGCATAATAGCCTGGAAAATTAGATTCCGGTGAGGAGAGGAAGATTGTATGAAAGTCAAATTCCCCTGAGAATAAGTTTGAAAAACCATATGTCCGGGCTCTGGGTTTTATGGTACAATAGACGTGTGCATCAGAGCTAAAAGACTTCTGTCGCCTCACTGTCTCACAACTGTTTATTTTGGGGGGCGACAGCTTTCCAATTCTGGCACTTTTCTCTTCAGTGAAATCACAGGTAACATAAAAACTATGGCGCTGCTCTGTGTTGAAACACAAAGGAATATTTAAATCCCACAGAGACTCCCAGGAGATCCATAATTCGTTGTCCTCACAGTTTCCCCCGCTGCCTCTGTTAGCCTCATATTCTTTTAAACATGGTATGAAAGACTGGGAGCTGTTCTGCTCCGAATGGGGGGGGGGAGGGGCGACAGATAGAACAAGGGATAATGGCACCATAATGGGCGGTCAAGGATGAAAAGAGGAGATGATGGGCAGCTGTCATTACCTTTCTCACACAGTCGAATAGTGAGAGAGCCTTCGTCCTGGAAATAAATGATTCTCTTCTGGACAATACTGGCCCTGGAGAGACAGAGAAATATAGTGGGGAAGGGAAAGGAAGAGAAAAATTGATAAATTATGAGAGAAAAGGGAGGGAAAGTTGGATAGTAAGAGAGGTGCAAAAAGTGCATTAGATGGATAACACTGTAGTGTGTTTTTTTTTCAATATCTGATCCATGTAATCCTTGGCGAGAGGGGAAGGTAATGGGTTCCCTGATGTTTCACAGTGGATACACATCTTTTCACAGTACATAGCACTGTATTCTCAGGACCTCATGACACAATCGCACTGCCGCAGTATGAAATGTAACAGAGCAATCATGCCCACGGACATGAAGAAGAGAGAGCTGGAATTACAGTCCGAAGCGGGAATATAGATCTTTACAGACTGCGGACAGACCCAGATTCTAATGTATGAGCTAATATTGTCTGGAAATGAAACAGTCCCAATGAAAATAGGTTGTTTTTACCAGAAGCTGTTACATTCCTCTTCAGTATAAAATGAAATGCATTTCTCATATGTCACAGCTAGAGCTGTAAAACTTTGTGTAATGCCACTCCTATGGAAATTCCGAGGTGACAAAGAAGGTATAACAATTGGCAGTGGAACAATAAGGCCTTGCAACACGTTTACAATAGTTTTGCATTCCATTGCATTAGAGTTGCATACACTCCCAGTACTTTGCCATTCCTTTTGAATAGTTCTGTAAGTTTACATCTACATTTAAAACACTTTCTTTCACTACTGTGCTGCCATAACAGCCGATTAGATTGTTAGGAGGCTATTAAATAGGTGTTATCAGTCACTATAAGCCCCATAGATGTGAATCAATAGGGACCTACTATGCACCACTAGTAGGTTTTATCATCTATTCACATGGGAGATCACCAAAAGAAGGTATAAAACAACATGACAGCGACCTCTAGAAATTATGACAGGAGCAGAAGCGGAAGTCAGGCGCTATAGTATAGACACTGTGAAACTCCACAAAACACAGGGTTTTCACCAAGGACACTGAAGTTCGCATCCCATGTGAAACAATGTGTAGTTGTCTTTGTGTTTGTAGTTATTTTAACCCAAAACACAATATTTTTCTCTAAACTTAACTAAGTGGGTTTGTTTTGCCTAAACCTAAAGAAGTTGTAGATTTGTTACCTAAACCAAAAGAAGTTGTAGTTTTGTTGCCTTGAGCGAAACAAATTTGTAGTTTTGTTGCCTAAACCTGAAGAAGTTATAGTTTTATTTCCTAAACTTAAAGAAGTTGTAGTTTTGTTGCCTAAACCGAGTCTAAGTTTCACTTTCACTTTTCCAACATAGTAGGGGTAGTAAGCCCCTAATGACCCAAATCTATGGTGCTTATAGCGACTGATAACGCCTAGTTAATGGCCTGTTAACAGTCAAATCCGGTGGCCATAAACTGTTGGATGAACTAGAAAAAGATGTGAATTTTAGCCCTTTACATAAATTGTAAACAATCAAATAAAAACATAGAAACCGAGCGAGCAATTTAAAACAATTTGTCTGATAGAAATCTGTGTGTTGTTTTTTTCTCTCTACATCAGGTTCTTTTTTGACTTGGGACCCAAATTTGAAAATGTGTGCGCCCCAAGGCCCCAAGCTCATGACTGCATAATTTCTACATGAGCCTTGAGATAAAATACTCAAATTTATAGAACTGCAGCAAATCATATCACATAATGTCACAAACCTTGTTTTACATTTTTGAACTAACATTAGGCTACCTGTTGGTGATTGAGTTTGCTCTCCTGGGGAAAACAGCTTTACTTCTTTCCCTTGGAGTTTTCTGCTGTGTTCTGGAAGAACACTCGCAACTTTCTTTTAGAAGGTGGCTGCTTCATATGCCATCTCCTCATTGTTTCTAATTACTCTGACACACCATACAAAAGATATTTTTTCTTTGTATGTTGTGACATAACTTCATGACATTAAAGTTGAAGTAAATCAGTCAAGCAAGTTAAGCTGGTTTACTAAATGGATTTCCACTCTAGAACAATTATATAACAAACATGACAAATGTCAGCATTTAAAAGAAAAAAAGAAGCTTTGTTTCATCTTTTGAGCACCGTCATGTCTCAGTACTCTAGCCTGTATCGTCATGACGTTGGTTGGCTCGTCTGAGTTACACAGATACAACAGTAGAGACCATGAAAGATGGAGACTGAGGAGACACAGGACAGAAGAAAACAAAAGAGGGGACACTATTGTGAATGCAAAGATGAGTTTTACAATGTTACAACCAAGGACAAAACAACCCAATTCATAAACTGACGCTGAAACGGAGATCAGTAGCTTTACTGCAGCGCTGGCTTAAGCCAGATACACACAAGGAACGTCAGGAGCGTGTTGCGGCTGCGTGGCGCGGTGGTGGCGTGATTCACGTGTCAGGCGTACACCAGCCGCATTTCAGCTGCGTGTCTGCTGCGTTTCTGCTACTGCAGCTGCTGTCAGCCCTTTCTTTCTACATCGAGTTTGCCTTTTAATGGCCATTTCATTTCATTATAAATATCACTATAAATATTTATAAATACCCCCCCCCAACCCCCGTTTCTGCCCACCCACACACACATATACGCCACGCACACACACATACACAGTTATAATTATATATGACTTTCGAATTTACTTAAAACATTTTCTTTTCTCTTTATTATTGTTATTATTTACTTATTTATTTATTTATTTATCTCACTTATTATTGTGTTGGTATTATTATTGTTATTGATGTTATTATCATGGCCATCATACTGTATATATATATATGTATATATATACATATATATATATATATATTACACATTTACTTTCTTTTTGTTTTGCTTTTGCTCCCCCGATGCTCTACACATAAAAGGAAGGATGTCTGTACGTGATTAAGAGTAGATATATGTCATATATGACCATCTAGCCTCCTTCAATGCCAAATCCACATCACACACATGCACACACACACACACACACATATTCTTCAACCTGCTTTTATCCCCTTGTGTTGTCTTAGTTTTGTTTTGTTTTGTTTTTGTACTTTGTTATTTCTCTTTCTCTGTGTAATATATTTTGGTCTTTTTTATATATGTCCCTGCACATGTCTTCACTTGTTTTGTAATCACTTTATAACACAATAAAATAAAAAAAATAAACGGGTGGTAATTTGTAAATAATAGTAATAATCCACAATTAAAACTCCGTACTATATTCATTCATGGAGCTCTCCAAGTCATTGCATGTTCTAGAACACTGTCCAGCACATATTTCAGAATAAAAGCCTCGTGTTAACAAATGAAGGAATTCTGTCCACAGAAAAAACGCTTGAGGGCTTTTATTTCTAAATGAAAACAGAAAGTGTTGATTTAAACCCCATGCTTTATCAATTCATGGAGCTCTCCAAGTCACTGCATGTTCCACAGCACTGACTGCTCATATTTCAGAATAAAAAACTTGTGTTAACAAATGAAGGAATTCTGTCCATAGAAAAATGATTGAGGGCTTTTATTTTGAAATGAAAGCAGGAAGTGTTGATTTAAAAATAAGTCTTTACTTTTTTTCATCTCTGTAACATATTCTACAGATAGACATTGAAACTGTAGTAATGTTGCTGATATGATGTCAATATACAGTCAATAGATCACCTTCACCATCTGTTGCTGCTGTGAAATGCGCGTGGCACGCGTCAAAAATAGGCAAGACCTCTATTCTCTAGAAGAGACGCAGCTGAGACGCACCTGTTAACACGGACGCCAAAACAGAAAACAACAGGTAACGCAGCCGCCATGCGCGCCTGCCGTTCCTTGTGTGTCCCAGGGCTTATAGTGTCATTAAAAGCGCCCTCCGACAGGCACTGAGTCCAGCTGTAGCTTGCTGTCTCCTCATCTCCCGTCCTCTACCCTCTCTGATCACCTGTCTCTCCTCCTTTGCTGTCTCATTCAGACCGTTCAAAGAAAATCACTAC
>CAKAOH010041425.1:8414-33387 GCA_916701665.1 Sebastiscus tertius
ATTTAGAGGAATATTTCTTAAACAAAAATAATACATCCACAGAGCCTTTAGAAAGGTGCTGAAATAAAGTAAGGCTTTTCCTGAAAAAAAATATTCTGATTGTGAATTAATCATTTTAAAAATGTTGGCGGGAGTAGAGTGTGGAGGATATCTGAAATTCGGTTCCCACCTCTAACAAGGCTTGAGAGCCAATAGTAAAACAACGTTGGTATCACGTGGCATCTCTGGGTCGTCAATTAAAAATTGATAAATGGTTGAGATTGACGGTAAGTGTCTGGCAACGACTTGTTGTGAAGTAAATGCAATGGAACGGAGGACGGAGAATATGACATCTAGTGGCTGAATGTTATCAATAGCACCTCATCTTTTTTTTTTTCTTTTCATCTACATGTTGCAACACATTCACTTGCCAAATACCACCGCTTGGTCAGTGGCCCTACGCTTCAAACTATGACGCTCTAGGTACCCCTCTGGTGTCAGTTTTGGACTCGGGGACGGCGTGTCAGTTTCCACACGTTACATGCATAATGTTTTTTTTCAAAATAAACTTCCGTGTTCACAGGAAACATACAGTTTCCGCTTATTACAAGCATACAGTCTATTTTCAAAATAAACTACCAATGTAGGTTTATTTATGCAACAAAACTATGTGGGTTTAGGCAACAAAAGTATTTGGTTAGGCGTTAAGTTACGTAACAAAAGTAAGGTAAAAGAAGTCAACGTTGACTTGATTTCACACTAGACACGAACAGCGGCCTCCTGAGTGAAAGTCCTGTGTTTGTTTGACCCATCCATCCTCTGCCCCCACCCTCCCTAAGAGGACTTTCTCACTCTTTATACTACATCAGTTGCTCTGACCGTCTAACACGTACGCAAATGGCTTTACATTGGAGTTAAAGGGTGCCCCGTGCGTCCATATCAGACGCCAAGTGGCGCTGACCAAGAATTGGCATTTGATGAGTTTGGAGTGAAAATGGGTTGATATATGTCTGAATGTGTGGGCAGGCAAACACTAAAACTAGACCCAGTAAGCTGTAGCTTCCTGGCCTTTGAGGCTGTACTCTAAAAGGGCAGACAGAGTGATCACGTCACATATCAGACGCGGACACACTTTGACCGAGAGACACACGCACTCACAGACAGATGCGTAATGTACAACATTGTGCCTCTGTGCTGATGCCTAGTCACTATAATGCCTGAAATGCCCTCATCCACCCACGACCAATCATGTAACTGTTATTACGGCTGGAAGGAACATTCTTTAACACATCAACACACACACACACGCCTCTCATCACTCGCTAGAAAAAGCCTGAGGTAAGCTACCTTCATATTAAATCTGTTACGAAGGTAAAGCATTTTTCTGTTGAAATCTAGAGTATAGGTTGAAAGTACAATATATTGCACAAGTATGTTGCAAATGTAAGACACTTCAGACCTTGTTACACTGTTGTTATCCTTTAAGGGGCGGAAGTGAAAAGAAACAGATATCTCAAAACAAGAGCAAATAAAAACCATAATTATCTGCATGGATAGATAAAGACGGGAGGAATGTCACAGGAATACACAGCAGCAGGTTTGATTTATGGACGAGCCCTTCCGAATTTGTTGGATAGGATTGTGGCTGGAAGAGCGAGCAAGCGTCGACGAGCCAGATGTTTTCTTAATGGAATGCGTGTAGCACAGGTGATTAAGCGTTGTTGTATCGTAATGCCTATAGGGCCTCAGCCGAGGATCGTTTCGGATTGGCATAATTTGCAAGATTTGTTCACTTGGAAGGAGGAGGTCTCTTTAGTTTTGGTGGGTGTGAGGATTTTATCATCATTAACGGCGGATGGAGTGGGAGTCAAGGACTCACAGACGAAGGACACTTTCTGTTTGGATTCTTGCAATTAAGATATAAGCACCTTGTCATTTTTGATTACTTTTAATTTTAGTGAGGTAACTTTTAAATACTTTAAGCACCGCAATCAAAATTATATGAATTCATATTGTATTATTGAGGTGGAGGCGTAGATATCTCAAAAACCTGAGCAAATAAAACCAATATGGCTACATATACTGTAGAGGGAAGTAACTAAGTATTCCAGTTTTAGTGTCTATGGCCCTCACCTCTGGAATCGCCTGCCAGAAGAGCTGAGAACAT
Source organism: Sebastiscus tertius (assembly GCA_916701665.1). Taxonomy (NCBI): domain Eukaryota; kingdom Metazoa; phylum Chordata; class Actinopteri; order Perciformes; family Sebastidae; genus Sebastiscus; species Sebastiscus tertius. The sequence goes on from CAKAOH010041425.1 coordinate 10,561, forward strand.
CCCAATTTGTAAATACCTTTATAAGAAATCTTAAAACATATCTTTTTACTTAAGCATTCTCTTAATCTTAATCCATTAAAAACATATTTATATATATTTCAGGCTTTTTTATCTATCCTCTCTTACACCGTTATGTTCATTGTAATGTTGTATTTTTATTGTAGTGTTAAGCATCTTGTATTGCAATTTTGCATGAAAGGTGCTATATAAATACATACAGTTTAAAGTTTAGATTTACTCCAGTGTAATTTTGAGGTATCTTTTACTCTACTTGAGTATTTCCATTTCATGGTACTTCTACTCCACTACATTTCAGGGGTAAATATTGCACTTTTTATTACATTACTCTATATTTATCTAACAGATGGAACTAATAGTTTACAAATTAAGATTTTACATACAAAATATACGATCTTTGTACAAAATATTATACATTGTTACCAGGGGTATAGGATAAAAATCGATACAGCATAGTACTGCAATATTTTGCGAGGCAATATTCTATCGATACACGGACGTCAAGTATCGAACTTTTGGTATCATATGAAACTTGAAAACCGAAGGAATCGATTGGTACCAATCATGTCATATTAGTTTTGTCGGGAAGAACTAAAGAAAACTAAATAAGGCTCCAAAGTTCTGCTAAATTTTGGTGAGGAAAAACTGTCATTGCCATTTTCAAAGGGGTCCCTTGACCTCTGACCTCAATATGTGAAAACTGCATCTTATCAGGTAAAACAGATGTTGACTAATTGCATAATTTGCAGTTAAAAAACACGATTCCCACCCCTAATTGTCACTATACTGTTGTATAGGGAGGTTACAATTTGATCCACTTCAACAAGCTACAACATTTAAGTACCACACATGTTAACACATCAATGATAAATCCCCAACAATATAACATTGACAAGGGCCATTCTGCATGAAAAGCATTTTTACTTTTGATATGTTCCATTCATTTCATCGCTAATACTTACAGTACATTTTATTAAATGTAGGAATTTTACTTATAAAAGAGCATTTTCATAGTGTCATATTGCTACTTCTACTTGAATAATCTGAATACTTCTTCCACCAGTTGGTAAGTGAGAAAAAAACTGTGTGATTTTTTTGTTAAATATGGGTGAGCCAACCCTTTCAAATGGATTCTGGATACAATATTGCCTTTTTAAAACTGCAATTGGAAGCTGAAATTACTTCAGATGAGCTGAAAACGTTTCCAGAGCCTGAGAGCATGCCGAGCCACTGATAATGCATTGAAGAGCATCAAAAATGCATTGGTCTCAGTGGGAAAGACCAACCGGATCTCAATGCAGCCTCACAGTCTCTCTCTGTCTGCAGAACCCTGGTAATATGTTACCTTTTGAAGAGCAATAAATGTGGGCTGTATCACAAATCACACGGATCCCATAGTCTGCGTGTTATTTAGTTATTTATGCCTCATGGAGAAATGGCTCTCCGTTCCTTCCGAGCAGCACTTATTAGTGTCACATATGGAAGATTTCTCCCCTCAGGTTGTCATGCCAATGTGGAAGTGCGGTATGAGTTTTTAAATATGTTTGACTGGAAGGGAAACAGACGTCTGTGGAGTGTGTAGAGGAATGTGTGTGTTCTCATGTGAAGTGTATTGGTCCGTGCATATACTGTATCTGCACGCAGCATCACTGCTTATTACATTACTGTATGATACGAGTCACGCCACTGTGATTTTCTTATGAAGTTACGAGAGATGAAGTGAGTGTGTCCAGAAGCCAGGGCTCAAGACCAACTTAATCGAGTCCACGTCAAGACCAGGTCCAGTCGAGCCCGAGTCAAGACCAAGTACAAAAGGCAGTCGAGACCAAGTCAAGGCCGAGTCCAGAGCAAATCGAGTCCTGTGTGTCTTTCCAATGTAAATATAGGGATTAAGGGTGGACAAAAATAATCTATCTATAAACAATATTGATCTATCTTCTAACATCAGTCTAATCAATGCATAGAGCTTAGGTTCCGTATCATTACAGTCTAACGTTAGCCTACATTCATTAATACACCGTGAATTTGATCCGATGTCATACACACACATACAGTCAGACACAGACAATGCTTCCTTTATAGTTAGATGATGCTGCTACAGCGCCACCTATCGGCCAAATGGCACTAAATTTGCCATGGTCACTCATACGTCATATCTAAACATGTCCACCAAATGTGGTCATTATAGCACAAAGCTAACTTTGAGGCCCGTTATAGCAAAACTATATGGAACATCAACGATCCAAATAAAAGTACCTTTTTCCAGCGTGGTCCAGAGATGATCTGTACCAAATTTTGTGACGATTGCTCAAAATGTGCGTAAGATGTAGCAAAACACCAGGCCAAAACGTGAAGTTCATTGTTATAGTGCCACCATCTGGCTAAATTGCACCACATGAGCGGTTCTCGAGATATGTGAATAACACACAGAGGGACAGACAGACAGAAATGTTTCGCATTATAGTTAGATGTCAATAGCATGGACGAGGAAGTAGGTGTGCTGCAGCATCTCCTAAAACAAACAACCATCAATTGATGGAGTTTAAAAAACTATTGCCTAATGTTTTCTACCTTCTTTCTTCCTGGGATACAGGCTATATGTGTTTGTATCTGTGGTGGGAAAGAGGATTTGCTTTGTTTTTAATCTGTTTATTAACATATGCATTAGTCCATTCTTCCTCCAGACTCTATCCGCATAACAACATTAAGAGGAGAGAGAGAGAGAGACAGAGAGAGAGAGAGAGAGAGAGAGAGAACAGAGGTGTAGAAGTGATACAAAGACTGTCTTTGATCATGTTACTGTCCAATTCTCAGGTTTTTCAGATAAGTAACTACACTGCAGACTGAAGTCGCTACTAATGGTGACAAACAGAGTGATGGACATATGAGACAAATAAGGCAGACAGACTATAACAGCTCCAGCGTGGGTTGAATGCACATCTGCAGCTCTGTGTTATATAGAGTACATCTAGTGTATGAAATGTCTGTATCGTCACTGCACTGCACTTTTATTAACTATGATAATCTGGTCACATCTCTCATCCAGGCACCATCTCACTCCCTCTTCCTTTCCTTGCATTACTCGCACTCATAGAACTAGAGTTACATCCAGTAACTAATACTTCCAAAATACTACCAAATTACGTTCGGGGATATTTTTAGCTGCGGCGCTGCGGTGCTGTTAAATGCATTCATGTATAGGGGAAACATTGTGCTGATAGAATCACGCAACGCTCTGTACAACTGATCCCAAATCAGCAGCCAGCAAAAACTTGACCAGATCCCAAAAGCCAAACCTGAGACAAAGACAATTCCCGTCTCCAACAAGTCTAAACAGCTCCAACAAGGGACAAGTCCAAGACAAGTGCAAGACTTCAAAAAAGTAGACTCGAGACCGCGGCCAGACTCGAGTACTACAGCACTGCCAGAAGCATACAGCATGTGTGGGTTCATATCGTGCACTTACCTTTACGTGGCTGAAGGACGGTCTGTTTCTGCACGCGCTGTAAAGACACATTCTCCACAGGGCCTTTCTTCAAATTCTAGGGAATCTGTGCAAAGTGAGACGGAGAAATCGAGGTTTAGCAGGAGAGGATGCCCAGACATGAAAGCCTGCCGTAATGGAGATAATAGGCTCTGGATCGACGAGTGGAGGCCAGTAAATTAATGGGCCCTCCTTGACACAAAGTCCATTTGTTAGTTTTGAAGCGTTGTGACAGTTAATTACTGAGGGTTGGCTTCAGTGGACCACTCCACTTAGGCCGCCTCAGAGAAGAAAAACATTTCCTGGTGTGTTGGGAGACAGAGAGGACAGCTTTAGATGCTGTGGTTTCAGTGTGTTGGTGTGCGCGAGTGTGGGACTTTGTAAAGAGTGTGGAGGTTGCATGCTGTTATGCCAGTGTGTTCAATCTATAGGTGTATCCAGGCAACCAGAAATCTCCCTGTTTCTATATTTGCTTTTCCAGATTTTGGAAAAAGCTGCTGCCTTGATTATGTTCACCGGCAACATTTTGCCAATTCCAGGAAGCGTCACACCTTTATTCTAATGAGGTAGATGATTAAGCATCAAACACTTTCACACCGGAGAATGTTTGCTTCAGGACGGCACCGCCTTTCAACATTTAACTAAGACCACAAAATTGGTTTGAGTTGCCTTAACATATCCAAAAAACACAAATCACGCTTAAGTTGCCAGTTGTAGATCTTGTACACATAATAAGTGCAATATATTGATAGTAAACATTTTGGAGAGACGTTCAATATTAACATTTTTCTGATACCATTCAATATAAACATTTATTCATTATGATTACAAACAAAACGTATTTGCTAATGCAAGTGACTCGTATATAAACTTAATTTGTAGGAGACAGGGTTGATCTTCGCAAGATATTTAAGCTTAGACATTGACCTCAAATGGTTAAGGTTGGGATAGGTCGCCGGGCAGTGAGTCTCGTGAGAGTTTTTGCAATGTTTTGTACGTTTTTGCAATTTGTGGGTTACCTTCTAGAAACGACCCCTGTGGTACAAGCAACATAAATATTGGCAAAGCTTAAATATGCTTCACTTACTCACGTTAGCATGGTTCCAGATGTCTGAATCGCTGCCAACACCTGAGTTATATTCAGCTATCAGAGCTTTGCGTGCAGGATTAAGAATGAGGATGCCATCTGTCCCAGAGCCAGAATTTTTCAGGTGCATACTTGTATTTTAGGTTTTCCTAAAACATGTTTACATGCTTTAATGTCCGAAAAACACTTTATTTTTCTCATACCGGCTGTGCTTGAGGGCGTGCCAAACTAGCTGCTAGGCTATGCAAATGTATTACTTGGTGACATCACTACGTTACGGAAGAAAAGGTGGGACTTCAAGCAAGGCGTTTCAGGCAGTTCAGGAGCAGTGTTTCAAACTCCTTTTGGCGTGGACTTTGTAACTTTGCAGACCTTTTACATGCACAAAAAACTATATAACACACTAAAGGAAAGGGGGAAAATCACAAAAGCATAATAGGTCCTCTTTAAGAAAATAGATACTTGCCAAAGCTATACACGTTATTGTAGTTCACTTACGGAACTAACATCTTGTAAATCAACATACTTCTTTGATTGACATGTTAACTGCACCTTGCAATCATAATGTTTTTGTCCCAACTGAAAATGACTGGTCAAAACAAACCTTGCCAAACAAAAAAATGACTCCTACGTTATGAATAATAATGAAGTAAAAGCTACACAGCATACAGTCTAATTAACAGGTTACACTGATGAAGGTAACATCGTTTATCTACAGCATCTCCGCTGTGATTGATTGAGCTCAGTAGTGGTTTTCATTTAAAGAAACTGTTTATATGTGTATTTTACAATGCGTGAAGCCCGATTTCCGCCTTGAGAGAGTTTGTTTGAGAAACATTAGTTGGCTACTGTCACAGAAGATGGTGAGTACCTGCTACTCTCTGTCACAATATTCACTTATCTTCAAAGATAATTGTGCTCGTCTGTTGGTTTCTTGGCTTTGATGTTGACACTCTGGAGCACCACTCTCCAGCAGAAATGTGAATCAAAATGTCCAAAGCATGCACTCATCTTTCTGTCTTTGTGCTCTGAGCACAACAAACTCCTGTTTTTTTTTTGTTTTTTTTTTTGTAAAATGTCACTTGAAATATCCTTGAAACTGTCAACTAAATGCCCAGGTGGCATACCCAGAAAACATCTCTGTGCGGTCTAAAGTCCAACTAGCTTTAAAAAAAAATTGGTATTCATCTCCGTAACTCAATCCCCCCTCTTTCTGAAAATTAATCACAAAGTAGTCATTTGTATTCTGGTTGCAAAATAGTTTCCAAAGAATACCAATTAGTTGTAGTTCTTTCATTGCCACTACAGGCACTGAATAAGGTTATCACTGCCTCAGCATACAGGCCCAGTTTGTTGGTGTGAAGGTGTGAAGGTGTGTGTGTGATTGGAGTAGTTACCCTGTGACTTTCTGGATTTGTTTTTTCTTAAAACTCTGACTGGAGTCTTTCCGGCAGTTTCACAGCTGAGTTTGCATCTGGGCCAATAAAAGAAGAGAAATACATTTAGGTGAGCTGGAGATTGAGAGCCAGGAAGGAACATTTTGGTTACTCACAAGCCTTTTCGTTTATTTAAAAGGGATTGGCTACATAGTTAAGAGTTTATTTTTTTGATTTACAACTTATTCTGAAATGTTTCCCCTCATCGTTATTTTATTCTAAAAGCACCTTTTTCAGTTTTTTCTTCAACAGATGAAATTCTAACCCAAACTGAAACTGTCTTAATTCTTTCATCAAGGCCACACTAACAAGGTTACCAAGTTTCTATGTTGAATTTCATTCCCGTGTCTCGCATCAATTTTGTAAGAGAAGGTGTCACATTTAGTTTAAATGGCAGACAACTTATTCCAGTAAAACTCAAAATGTCAAACTAAAGTGAAAGAATGATTTTTGTCACGGTGATCTTGTCAAACAGAGGCTGTTATACAGCCTTCTGCTCTGTATTCACTGACAGAGAAAAACTCTCAGTGGGATCAACTAGCTGGTGAAGCATCCAGAAGATGTTGTTGCTGAAACTTGAGTGCATTTATCAGCGTAGCCCCTAACAGATATTACTTCTGATTTTGGATGAGTAGGTTTTTGGATACATAATAAGTATTGACAGTTTTGAGTGGTTCCCTTCCTTATTTGGATTATTATTACAACCCAGTAAATATACTGCAATGAACCATTCGGTGTATTCTTTTTTTCTACTAACACTGTACTTAAGGTACGAGTGTGCATCTAGGTATCTCTGTTATATTTTTGTCCATCCATTTATGAATCTATTAAAATATCAGTCATGCATTCACTTAAAAAAAAGGAAATTGTGCCGTTTTATTTGATCAAATATATAAGAAAAACATGTACAATTTTATTTATTTTAAAAGGTGCATCTAATAACAAATAAGACTAGGATGAAATAGAAGCACACTCAAACAATAGAAATACGGTATGGAGATTAATAAGACATTTGAAATTTTCCCTTTCTGAGACTGTCAACTTTTTTCACCTTTCATAATTGAAACGGTTAGTCGATTCATCACTTAATTACCACTCAATGAATTAAAAAAGACCGTGAATTCACTGTGGAATCTGGTAAACTGTGATGGCCATTTTTCATATTTTAAGCCATTTCATAAATGGAAATATTAAACAAATGATTCCCATAATTTCTAACATTAGCGGCGAGATGAAGTCATAAATGTAAAAAATCATTTCACCTCTCTTCCTGCTATAGCCCTGGGGGCCAATACACACACAAACCATGCCACTAGTGCAAATGGGAGCACTTGAGAGAAATAGATTGGGTATCTGTACACAACCTTCAGGGAAAAATCTGACAAAATGATGTTTATCCTCCATTTATTGTCTGGAATAACAGACAAGTGCCTGTGTTTTTGCCTGAGGCTATGTATGTGTGTGTGACTGAGATAGATATACGGTGTTGCGAGAGAGAGAGTGATCAAAACCTGATAGAAAACACTTCTCTGACTGCAGTTTGAGCGAAAGCAAGAGGAGAATCTGAGGAGAAGCTGAAGAGGGAGGAGTGGGAATGAAAGAGAGATGGAGAGTAGCAGGCAGAATTAAGGAGGAGGGACTCCACTCATTATTCAGAAGGCCCTTCACATCTCAAACACTGCCAAGCATCCTCTGTGTTGAAAGAGGAGAAAAACAGGAGGAGAAATAAATGTGGGAATAAGATCATCCCTGAATTTATTAGAAAAACCAATGTGACCCTCTGACAATCAACAGAGAGGCGCTTTACAACAGAGACCTGAACTAGATCTGATAACTGCATTGTGCTTGACACATTGTGATCAATGATGCATTCACATACCATGGTTTTTTTGCACCCTCAATTCCATAGTAGTCACTGTAGACGCGCAGCAGGAGCCATGAAGACGCGCCACGAGATCAATCAAACTTTGAACGAGGAAACGCGCAACACGTCACGTGACGAGGAACAGCTGATCCCAGATATATAGTTTCTTATCTTCCGTAAATATCAGTCTACGGTAAGTTTATGAAGGAGGAATTAATCATTTTAGTGCAGGACGAGCCAGAGGTTTATCAGCTGTCCCACGAACTATTTTTCATGGCTTCACTTTTTCCGTCCGAGGACGTCACAACATCCGGTTGAAAGGTGAGCCAGACTGGGTGCGTCCCAAGTCGCTTAATTGCATCCGTACGTTTCCCTCACTTGCGTCTTTTCCTTGCATTTTAGTCCCTCCCTCCTGGGGATGCATGGAGAGCTGCAAGGAAACCATGCGAGGACAGAGGAAACGAGGAAATATGTTTTTAAGAGACATGAGACGTTGGCCCATTTACAATCCGGCCCCTACACCCTCCTACTCCGTGGTGGTATGTTACATATATGATCTGTGCAAATAATATAAATGCATGCATTAATAAAAATGCAAGAATAAAAGTAAAGTAAAATAAGAATATTAGTTTAAATGTCCTGTATAAATAAATGCAGTGTTAATGCTGGAGTAAACCTGATTATTGCACAGCTGGATTATTGCACCACATTATTGCACTGTTAAATCAGTATTGCACTTCTGTGATTATGAGTGTTCTACAGTATTGTTATACTACATGGTACAAGAGTTTGTCCACTACTTTAAAGTCAAAGCTGCTCCACCAAATGAAAATCTGCTCAAAGATTGTAGGTCAACCCCCTTGAGAAGTTCTATGAATCAGCCCATCATAATAACATATTAAAGGCTGGCTAACACCATTGTCTCCCACCCACTGCCAGGTGCCATTGTAACAAGATAAACAATGTTATTCACTTCACCTGTCAGTGGTCTTAATGTTATGGCTGATCGGTGTATATATGCATGTATATATCCACAAATTTACAATCTAATGAACGTATCTACTGTTTTCTAGACTGGACAAGGGTATACAGTATTAGATCCTAAATACAATCTATTTACTTAATGTTGTTGACGTCTGTATTACAATAAAGTAGAGTAAATGACTTATATTATTATCAGTTTGAGCACATTACAAGGATATGCTTGTACCGGTAGTCGCATGGAACTTACATTGGAGCGTGTTCCATGACGATCACAAAACTGGGTTGCACGTCGTCAGTAAGGGCAGCTGGTTAAGTCGGCATCGATGCAGGCTCGCTGTTGGATGGTTTCATAACCCACTTCCACTCCCTGTAAATTGGTTTGGGATGGCACTTAATATGGCGGACGGAGTGGAAGTACGTAAGGAGAGGGTGTAGGAGGTGGTTTGGAATTGGGCCCAAGTCTCTTAATTGTATCCACTTTTCCCTCACTTGTGTCTTTTCCTTTGCTTCTTAGTCCCTCCCACCTGGGATGCATGGAGAGACGCAAGGAAGCCATGCGAGGAGAGAGGAAACGAGGAAATATGTTTTCAGAGACATGACACCTCCCTTCCTCTGAAGCGTCACATGAAGCGACGTCCGTTTCCGTTTCCGTTACATCTACTTGTCTGTGTTACTGTATGTATTTATGTTTATATAATGATCCTTTTTGCTGATTGTTTATGTCTGTTTGAAAATATATATGTGTATTTTCATTATTATTTTACCCCTACTGTGGTTTATGTGATCATTCTGATCTTTGTTTACTTTTTATTTATTATTTTTATTTATTTGTGTTTTCATTTCATTCTTTATTTGTTTTTATAAATTTGTGGACGACATGCACACTTCTGTATTTGGTATTTCACACTAAATGGATTGCAAATTTATGTTGAAAAAGGAAAATAAAACATAAAAAAGGGCCTCCAAAGTGGCACATAATGGTCAAGCTCAAACAAGCTATGAGACAAGACAGCTGATGTACCATCAGTATTCTTGCAGTAACACATTACTTAGCAAAGCAACTTCTGGTGACTCCAAAGTTGTTTTATTTACATGCTGTGCTTTCTTAGCTGGCTTGCTAACGTTACCTATTGGTAAACCTACATTCGGGACATACGCTGGGTTTAATTCAGGTTTGAGCTCTGCAGGATTACTGGAGAGAAAATTTATGGAGATGCCTTCAGCATCTCTGTCCACTGTGAGACGCTGGAAGCCGTAAAACACATGGAGATGCCTCTTAATCCACTGTTGCGGCCAAATCAATTCTTTACATCTTAACTGGGGGATCAATAAAAGAAACACAATTCTGCATTTGCAAGGCAATAGATTGGTTGCCGTTGTGCAAAAGGGAGCAAAACTTGCTGCCTTTTTCAAACTCCCGAATCTCATAAACAAACTTTTGAACTATAGCTGCTGTAGCCGCGGATGAGTTCAAAAACAGGTTATAGAGGACTGTTTAGGAAAAATGATGAGTTTCTGTCGAGGCCACTAGTGCGTCAGTGTGTGTGTGTGTGTGTGTGTGTGTGTTGAATGTTAGTCGGGAGCACCAAGGCTGTCAACACTAGGGAAAGCTTCCAGTCTAAACTACATGAGGGCTGTGGAGCAGCAACTCTCAGCTGACTGTAGAGCATTGAGTGATTTTACAAGGAGCAGTAGTGTGTGCAGCAGCAGCAGCAGCGGCAGCAGCACCACGGAGAGCTCCTCTCCTCAGAGTGAAAGCACTTGCCTGCTGATCCGCACACCGTCTCACGACACTGACTTTAAAACAGCGACAGCCTGAATTTTCTTCAGCATCGCTGAGTTATCCAGGGACAGGTGATCCGTCTGCCCTTTTTTTTTAGCAAAGCAAAGTTGTGATTTGCCCGTTCACAAAGTGCACTTCCTCCTCTCTTGTCGCATCCTCTTGCTCGAGGTTTGAGTCTAATAGCTGCTGAACGAAAGAGAGAGCTCACTTACTTTGCTTAGCTTTTCTAAAACCACTCTGGGGGTTTAAACCTACAGCCTCTCTAGGTTTTAAGGTTTTTAGACCAGAGAAATACAACCTGGGAATAAGAATAATACAAAAAAAAAAGGTACTGCACAACAGAAATGATGGTAGAAATAGTGTGTTAAGTGGAACTTTTTTGTTTCATATTCGCACCTCATCATTTGAGCCTTACTTCAGTTTAAATGTTAAGATCAAGCACTATGTCATACTGTATACTCCACCCACGCTAGGAATGTAACACAAAGCCACTGTCTGTATCTGTGTAATTCACAAAATAAAACAGTCATAACCCATCTAAAATGCTTCATTTCCTCTGTTAAATTGTTTTCTACTAGCACTTTTTTACTCCTCATAAATATGCGTATAAGCTCTTCTGCTCACAGAGTATACACAGTAACAGTAACCATGCACCTAAATTAATCAAATAATTATGAATGATTTGTATGTCAAAAAAAGAAAACTAGAATCACCGCCTTGCGGTTGTATGCCTCTGCCATCCAGATAACAGATGAAATTGTCATAATTAGGATATGAGTTATTTAGTTATGGCCAAAAACGTGTTTTGTGAGGTCACAGTGACGTTGACGTTGGTCATCTTTGAATCCAAGTGGCCGTTTGTGCCAAATTTGAAAAATTTCCCTCCAGGCGTTCCTGAGATATCACGTTCACAAGAATAGACGGACAGACAGACAGACAGAGACAGATGGACGGACAACCCAAAAACATTATGCCTCCGGCCATGGCTGTCGCCGGCACGGAGGCATAAAGAAGTCAAAACTGGGTATGAATTCAAGCTGTAAAACTGTTATTGGTACAGGAGGAAATAAATAGTGGGAACTGATCAGGAGGTTTAAATAGAGGGAAAACATAAGTCAGGATTCCAGGATTTTTCTTTGCAAACTAAATGTTATGTATATTATGGGAGCAGGTACAGACAATGTTTCCCTGGAGTGTCTATGAAAGAAAAGAGGATTGGTTATTTGACAAAAATCCTAAACTCTCCTGTTCATTTCGCATTCGCCTTTGAGACTAAGTCAATTTCGTCAGTTTGCATCTATTGACAAGTCGCAAAGTGCCAGGCTCCGATACTGAATCATAGTAAATCTGGTCCAAACTGATGAGAAGTTATTGAGGATGAATATGGCTCAGTGGCTGAATTGTGAACCTAAATACATCTGATGCTTAGTGAGATCTGAAGTTAAAGGGGACACCTTTTTTCTATGATTTCTAGACAGATTTATGAAGGTTTAAACTAAATAGCTATGCAAATATTTGGATGCTGTTCGTATCTTTTCATATTTGTTTACATCTCTAGCACATACACTGCCGTGAACAAGGAGAACAATTATAGCTATAGGACATGGTTAAGATGCAGAGGGTATTTCAGATAGACCCTTAACATCTATCATATGCATGGGTGGGCCAAATGAGTTGCACACTTTACATGTAAAGTAAAAAAAGACAAACAAGTTTAAAAAGTCTCAAACGATCTGACATGATGTCGCAATTAAAGGCAAACTTTCAGCTCAACGGTCAGTCTTTAATCCTCTAATTAAGGAGTCCTCGGAGAAGTTTGGACCTGTAATCAAGAGACTTGGCAGTGACCTTTTACGGAGTTCAGACATGCTTGGAGGTCAAAGTTACAAAGAGCAACCTAATTATTCCTGCAAAGTTAACATTGATTGCACAAATTAAGCCCAGTCTTAATTGGTAATCTCCCAGACGGACGGGATCCTCCTCTTCTTATTCTTTTATTTAACTTTTATCCGCCGGGAAGGTGCTTTTTATCCTCGACAGCAATTTCCCTTTTTTAAAGTGGAACTAATCAGAATCAAGACAGACGGCAAATTAATTTTCAGTTATGTCTGAACAATTTAAATCTAAATACATACTTCATGCCGTATAGTCCCTGACCAACGAGAATCAGAGAGTTTTACCTCGCCCTCCATTGATTTTATGTTTGACAGGATGAGCGGACAGATAGGGAAAGTCAATCCATAAGTCAAGCGAGTTGACGTGCAGCTACGCTTGTAATATGTACACTTCAGAGCGAGGTTCATCCTGCACACATACATCCAAAACACTTGCATTCATAAACGCACACAGACACACTCAACCATTTGTTAAAGTGATTCATGAATAGCAGTATTGGAAACTGATGACTCGTAGCAGGCCCCGATGTCATCCAAGCATCCTCCCTTTCCTTATTCACAGCTTCTCACACACACACACACACACACACACACACACACACACACACACACACACACACACACACACACACACACACACACACACACACACACACACACCAGTCCAACCATTCATATCCACCCCCATGTTATCCATTTTCATTTGCAGAATTTATACCCCGCTCCGCAGCTCTTGGCCTCCCGCTTTAAATCCATAAGTTGATTCACAGCTGATGCAACGCGGTATTGCTGTTGTTTTTCCCCCCTATGATTGGTGGTTTACAGGTTTATTACTGGGGTTTGACATATCTTTCTGTGGGTCAGTGGGCTTATTACCGGATATACTGTAAATCCTGGCTGTGATTGACGGAGGATCATGACGCCGCTCGCTATAGTTTACCTACAGGGGTGCTGTTGAGATGTAAATACAATGCTGTGGAGGTTTCTTATTTCTTTTGAAACATTACATGGATGTTAAGCTGCAATTTAAAGGAGGAGTTTGACATTTCAGGAAATTATTTGCTATCATGCTGAGAGTTAAATACCACTCTCATCTCAGGCTCTCTCCTGACAGCAGCACCCCAACAGCTCACTGATTTACAGGTTGGGTCTTGCTTGTTTAATGTACACAAAAACAAAATGTAAAAACAGCAAGTTGTTGTTTAATGGGGACTGCCGCCATTTTGGAATGAAAACGCCAATGAGCCCATTGCCATGAATGTATAAAGAGACGTCTGTAAATCAGAGGTAAATCAACTTCCCAGTACAAACACATAAATAGCCCTCATTTAAAACATTATGTCCTAAAAGTTGTAAAATTCACTAATGACCAAATATAGTTATTTTCCTCGGCATAATAAATGTTTATCAGACCCACAGGACTGCATCCGGTTCTGCCAGCTTCCTGTAAGCTGTATGCGGCTCTAATAATGGATATATTGGTTGTAATTCATCACTTTTATTATCTCATAATACACCCATGGGCTGTATGCCTTAAGCCTGTACCGTGGTTGATGTAATAACGTCCATGTTGCCAAACAACCGGCTATTGGCCAGTAGCTAGTAGTGCTAGTAGCATGACAGAAACATAATTTAATGTAGTTGTAGGCTATTTACTAACAAGCAGGGCACAACCTCTTATACATCCATGGTTTGTGGTCTATTGTACATCAATTTTGCAGGTCCTTGACAGGAAAGAGTTTGAGATTGCTCTCAAAATCTGTGTGCTGGATTAAGTAAATAAGTAAATAGTTATTTCAATAGATACACTAAAATTCTGACAATAGAATATACAATAATAATAATAATTTTTGTTTCACTTTTATACGGCACTTTGTAGGCGGACGTTTAACTGACGTCATTATGGAAGTCGACTCGATTACAGTCCAAAATGGTGGAGAAATAGGTATGCTGCTGGGCGCTGGCGTTGTAATGGAACATATAATTGACTTTCACTTCTTAGCGATATACTGTACGTTCTTTGCTGTAACTATTTCTTGGCAAACAGCAGCTGGGCACAGTGACTTCCTGGAGTCTCTGTTGGTCTCCTCACGGTAGAGACCCAAGTATTTATGCTAAGCTAAGCTAATTGCCTTTGTGTCAATCTTGTCCTCTAACTCTTAGCAAGAATGTGTATAAGCATGAGCCGAATGCCAAACCAGTCCTTTAAGATGAATTCATGAAAAGTATATCAGCAGAATAGTACTGGTATCCTCTGGGGTCATGGAAGCTAAACCCCGGGTGTAAGAGGAGTTTGGAAGGATGTTTTGCCAATTCCGTTGGGGCTGTGATCTCCGTGGGGATTTGCAGAGCGAGATGCGTTAAGTTCAAATATTTGCGGATCTTGTTCGTGACTCAGAGTGGGATGAAACGTGAGATTGACTGGGAAATTAGATTCAGGCTTTTTGATCAAACTGTTGCGGTGAGCTGAGCCTCAAGGTGAAGCTCTCGAATTACCTGTCAATCTAAGTTTCATCCCTCAGTCAGGAGTTTTTGGGTAGTGACCAAAAGAACGAGAGTTTGAATGTGTCGGAATTAATTTTCTTTCGAGGTGTCTTGGCTCGTCCTCGGGTACAGGGTGAGGAGCTCAGATATCCCGGAAGGGCTAGCTTCTTAAAAAGAAGCCAAATGAGGTGGTGCAGGTATCTGATCGGGATGCCACCTCCCTTAAGAGGTATTCTGGGCATGTTCAGCTGGGAGGAGACCACAAGCAAGAACCAGAACACGCTGGAGGGATTACACATCTGATCTTGCTGGGGAAAGTCTCAAGATCCCCCCTAAGACCTACTTTATCCACAGTCAAGGAATGTGGAAGCATGGCCTCAAGTTACTGCGATAGCCCCTCTGCTACAGGTATCATTGGTTAGTTAGGACTTACAGATTGTTGTTCAATCTAGCTCGGCATTAAAAAAATCTAACTTTATGTATGAATGTAATAACCGAACACTTTTACACTGTACCTCAATGACAACAGTTCATACCATACAGTACATTACCTAATGGGCTCCGGTTGGTTGAAGGCAACACATAAAGGAAGTGGAGTGAGTAGAGTAATGAGTCCGGCAGCCCTGGGCTCCATAGGGGGGGGTGGGCCTATAAAAGTCTGAGATTGATAGAGTTTTTTAATGTGTCCAGAGTCACATCTTGTTAAGGGCCCCCTATAATTCCTACCAGTGCCTGTGGGATACTATCACTTCCTCAAATCAAACTTCAGGTTTATGAGAGTGGGAGGAGGGTCAGGAAGGGACAATATGGTCACTTTGACTTCAAATCGGAGAAGATTTTTAATTATTATTTTAACTTATCAAAGTTGAGGCAATATTAACGCGTTAACGCAAATTTGTTTTAACGCGACTAATTTCTTTAACGCATTAACACAACCATTTTTAGGTTGTAGCTGGCTCAGTTTTAAAGCTAGAGTGAAGATACTGGCATCATATGAAACTAAAAAAACCTAAAGAATCCATTGTTACCAACCATGTCATACTAGCTTGTCGCGAATGAGGCTAAATAACATTCCAAACCTAAGCTCAATTTTGGCGAGGAAAAACTGGCATGGCCATTTTCAAAGGGGTCCCTTGACCTCTGACCTCAAGATATGTGAATGAAAATGGGTTCTATGGGTACCCACGAGTCTCCCCTTTACAGACATGCCCACTTTATGATAATCACATGCACTTTAATAGTCAAGTCAGCACACTGACACACTGACAGCTGTTGTTGCCTGTTGAGCTGCAGTTTGCCATGTTATGATTTGAGCACATTTCTTTATGCTAAATGCAGTACCTGTGAGGGTTTCTGGATAATATTTGTCATTGTTTTGTGCTGTTTATTGAGTTCCAATAATAATTTTTACATACATATATTTGCATAAAGCAGCATATTTGTCCACTCCCATGTTGTTAAGAGTATTAAATACTTGACAAATCTCCCTTTAAAGGTACATTTTGAACAGATGAAAAATGTGCAATTAATCACAATTAACTATGGACAATCCTGTGATTAATCGCGGTTAAATACTTTACAGAATAAATGAGAGAGATCTTTGAAACACCTTTTACTTCATTAGCAGCAGACCCGATTCACATACGTGCATTTTAGCAGAAGCGGCTGAAAGAGTGATTTTATATTTATCTGCTTTTGTAAAGGACACACTGAAGGCCATATCTTCTACCTTTCTCATGAAATATAATGCCTACCTCAGGGGGGTTAGACTGGGGGTCGAAAGTGAACACCACACAAGTGGAGTACAAAACAAGTGGTGAACAGGCACTAATCTCAAACAACCTAAGGTCTAGCATTTGCATTCGGGCAAACAGAATTTACTCTGAATGCATGTGTGTTTGTACGCTCTAATACCACACACACACACACACACACACAATAAAATGTCACTGGTAATGGTCTTTTTCAACTTCTTTTACTGTGACATTTAAAAATCTTTGGAAAGGCAAAGCCAGTTTGCCCCGGGGTGGCGCAGAGAAGAGCGAAACCAGCCACAGTATTGTTTGCAATTTTAATTGCTAATTTGATAGCGAGGGACGAGATTAGATTTGGGTTTTAATTTTTCAAAGGAAATGGGGAAATCGGTTGGCGCTTGTGCTCCCCAGCAAGGAATTGAGCTCTGCCATTCATTGTCGGTGGTTTTTCTGAGCCGCATTGACAACAGCGAATGACTCAGCAGAACAGCGAGCATCCTGGGAGGGAAGGGGAAGAGAGAGCTGCTCTGCCAAAATGGAGCTTCCATTCCAAACTTCTATCCGTTTCCCTCCATTTGAATCAATATGAGTTAGAAAAGGGTAAACAGGATACTGAGGGAAGTGAACAAGAGAGAGAACTGAAATGAAAATCTGGATCTCGTCTGATTTGCAACTCTTCCACAAGAATTCTGAAGTTTCAACAGGAAAGAAAAAAAACACATCAAAGTTTTCCAGCAGACTCTGTTTTTTTTTCATTGTTCTCCCCACGAGGCTCAGGACTTTTGTCTCCGTCTCCCTGTGAGTCAGCAGAGCCAACTAAGCACCAGCCATTCACCGACTTCACCACGCCGCAGGGGAAGGATGAAAATGGTTTTAACAAAACGGTTTCAAACACAGCCGGTCATATATTTGTCGGTCTGCTCATGAGTCAAGCAGAGCCTCAGTCTTTAAAATAATGAGTGTGAGCAGAGGGGGAATTGGACATCCCAAATTAGGAGAGAAATACCCCCAAATAAGTAGGAAAGAAGTAATAATAATGAGTATGGATTCATTTCAACAAATGAGACACTTCAAAAGCTGACATTTCAAAGTTATCTGGCATTTAAGGGTAATTTTGCAACGTTTTTCAGATATATCCGGGCAAAGGCTTTAAAAGAGGGCTGTAAAAGTTAACGCAATAATACACATTTGTTTTACCACAACTCATTTCTTATACACAGTAATGCAACTTGCGATTTTTAGGTTGCAGCAGACTCAGTTTTAAAGTTAGAGTAAAGATATGGTATCATATGAAACTAGAAAAACCTAAGAATCCATTGGTACCAACCATGTCATACTAGCTTGTCTCAAAGGAGGTTAAATAAAGCCCCAAACTTGCACTAAATTTTGGTGGTTGAAAAAATTTTCATGGCCATTTTCAAAGGGGTCCCTTGACCTCTGACCTCAACATATGTGAATGACAATGGATTCTATGGGTACCCACGAGTCTCCCCTTTACAGACATGCCCACTTTATGATAATCACATGCAGTTTTGGGGCAAGTCATAGTCAAGTCAGCACACTGACACACTGACAGCTGTTGTTGCCTGTTGGGCTGCAGTTCGTCATGTTATGTGTTATCATATTTTTATGCTACATACAGTAGGTGTGAGGGTTTCTGGACAGTATTTGTCATTGTTTTGTGTAAAGCAAGCATATTTGCCCACTCCAATGTCGATAAGAGTATTAAAATACTTGAAAAATCTCCCTTTAAGGTACATTTTGAACTGATAAAAATGTACGATTAACTTGTGATTTATCGTGATTAACTATGGATAATCATGGGATTAATCGCATTCAAACATTTTAATTGATTAACAGCTCTACTTTAAAATAATAAATGCTGGACTAATCTGGTATAAAATGTAAAACTGAAAAAGATGTAATATAAGGATTCTCAACATTTTAGCTTCACCTAAAGTGACCTGTTTTGGAGTATGTCACAGCAGGCCACGGAAATGGAACATGAGCTGAGGCCACACAACATGATCAGATTACTTGATAATGGAAACAGCGGTAATTAGAAGGGTTTCATAACAACCCCGTGATGAGGGAGCCGTTTCGAAATCTCATCTCAAACATGAAATCAGACCAAAACTGAATATTTCACCACTATCCTTTGAAGTAATCTAATTTTGCGAGGAGCAGAAATTGGCAGACAGATTAACATCTTTAACTTGTAATATTTCGTTGCCAGATAAGCGCCTGCATTGCATGAAATATGAGCATGTAAAGCTCACAGGGAGCGTGATGAATGTACAGTGTGGATATTATTTTCCCCAAACGTGTTCATTACGGTTGAATTATTCTTTACTGCTGCTTGACTTATGAACACTTATATCTCTGTAAAGTGCTGTATGCACGAAGGGTCTGTTCTAATCATTGTTGGTGTACTTAGACCCTGATACATGTGTTATATTGTTCATAGCAGTTCAAAGTAAGTTACTGTAAATTGTTTCTTATGGCTACCGTAATCAATATTTGTATCTTACCAAAAGTCACCGGCTGGTAGGTCTGTCGCAGTGAAGGAATTTCCCCTGTGCTCATAATGATTGGCTCAACAGGACCATTGCCTCTTTTTTTTTTGCAATTTACTTAATTTATCCTGATTTTAGAGCTATAAATAAGCTTCATTGTTAGGCTATTAGGTATATTGTTGCTTTTTAAATGACAAAAATGGCAGATTTAAAACTAATTAAATACTTGCAATACATAATATATAATAAATGCAAAACACTGAAGGGCAATGAGGAGTAGCGTTTTTTCAGCTAAGGCGCTTTGGTTGTGTCTGGCTGCTATGATACGGAAGAAGTATAAATGTTGGCATAAAGTACAGTACTTTCTCTGGATAAACGGAAGGCTGAAGCACCGCATTTTCCAATTTTAACATTTTTGTGTTGTAAATGTCTTGCCTTTTATTTTATCTTCTGCTGGCATTGCTTAAGTTTAATGCCACATTTTGATTAGCTGACATTCATTCTAAATAGTTTGATTGGCGTTCTCTTCAAAGTCCGATCAGAAGAGCCGATCAGATGACGCATCGATTCGGAATTGAAACAACAATACAATACTCATTTGTCTGCTTTCTCGCCTGATCTTTAATTCGTACAACAACAAACTAGAGACCTAGGGGGTGGATGGCTTTCCTATAGGTAGACTGACAATAAGGGGGCTGCTGAGCAGTTTCCTGAACAGAAGTGCTCGCCATTCAATCGCCGAAAAATTAAATTCTTGCAAAAATCTACAAATATCAAAAGTTTTTTATACCAAATCACAACATGGCTTTTTCTATAGTGTTCCTCAACATCTTGGTGTCTTAATGCTGTATTTTGGAGGGATTATTGATCATTTTATCAATTCTCGATTGGTCAAAAATGGTTAAATCTTGCACCAAATCTGCGTAACAAATGGTATCAACCCAAAAAAATACTGCACAAAGTATAAGACATTATTGAACATGGGAATGCTCATCACATATTTCCATGTTAAGACTTAATACACTCTAAACTTTCAACATTTGAAATCAAATTAATCTTCAGGCTCCTAGCTTTATGATGATATACACCACCTCTATGTGATATATACCATTGACCTGCTATTTCCCCCTAAAGACCCCCTGTCCCTCCTAAAAAAAGACAAAAGAGGGGCTATGAAAAGGGATGGATTAGAAGAGGTTACACATTTTAAGTACTGCTTCCATCCAAGATGGCACAGTGGTGACCCCTGAGACTGGAGGTGGAATCTCAATGAGAGGAAGGCAGTTGCTCAGAGACATATCGGTGTTACAAAGTCGGATGTAAGTTGAAGATTTTCAATTTACTGAATTTCAACAAAGCCTCGGAGATTTACATTATCCAAATTTAGCTGGGACCGGTGCAAGA
Source organism: Sebastiscus tertius (assembly GCA_916701665.1). Taxonomy (NCBI): domain Eukaryota; kingdom Metazoa; phylum Chordata; class Actinopteri; order Perciformes; family Sebastidae; genus Sebastiscus; species Sebastiscus tertius. The sequence goes on from CAKAOH010041425.1 coordinate 31,270, forward strand.
TCTGGCCCAGTCGGCTGTGCAGAAGGAAACACAGCCCAGCCTGGCAGAACAGACAGCGTGCTAGTGTTCAACATCCAGAACAACAATGCCTCTGAAGCATTTTTTCCTGGATCACTGGCGCTTTATGAATAGCTAGGCATGGAAGCAGAACCTGAATCATTACAGGCAGAGAGAGGAGGAGGCAGAGACAGTGAGGGAAGACACAGAGGCAGGTGGGAAGACAGATTAAGATAGAAGAAATCCCGTGATAAAAAAACAGTGATAAAGTCAGAGAGTAGCACTCGTCAAGAGTCAGTAAGACGTAGATAGTGAGAGATTTGAGAGAGGATTACCTAACCATCCAAAGCAGATCCAGACCTTACAGCAATGCAGGGTGAAAAATATTGCTTTGACTGGAAAAGTGTAATATGGCCCCAAACATAGATATAGAAGAAGCAACACACCGGGCATGTTGATCTTTTCTAACCCCGGCTTAAAAAGCTAAGATATGGACCAAAAGAGCAAGAGAGGTTAAATGAAACTAGGATACAGAGACATTCAGGCACAGCCGGGGAACGCTGGCAGACGGAAAATGCACCAGAAAAGAAGTGTAACGGAATAACAAGAAAGAAAAACACATCATCCATTTAGTGCTGATGCAAAACACTTACTCCAATAAGTCCTCTGCCATCGATTTCACAGCCGGAGCGAATTTGCGTTCGATAGGCAAGTTTTTCAACACGACCATTCACTGTGACCATCTCAGCCGGGGTGAATCAATTAAAGTTAAAATCAAATCTCATTTAATTTTGCCAGACCGACCCCCCTCAGCGGGAATCTGTGTCAAAGAAAGTTAAAGGTTTAAAAGAAAGGAAGGGAGGAATCAAAGGAATGGAGGGAGTTAGAGAGAAGGAAGAGATTGTGAGTCATGAACAGTCTGATTCTTTCATCATCGGGGGAACACATGACATCATTTGAGGAGCATATATGCTGTATATGATAACAGTACCCACAGTATCAGATCATTAGTTTCAACGTATACAGTGTATTTCTGCAGTATTTCAGGTGCAGATGTGATACATTCTACCCTTAAAGATCTGTGTGTCAAACTGGCTCAAAGGCTGAAATTGCAGTTAGTGTTATATTTCCACATTTTTCCATTCAAAAAGGTGTCTCTCTTTTGCATATGCATTAAAGCTTCAGTAGGCAGTGTATTTTTGGCACTATTGGGTAAAAATTCCATAATAACCTTTCAGCATATTGTAATTCAAGTGTTCTGAGAGATAACTAGACTTCTGCACCTCCTCATGGCTCTGTTTTCAGGCTTTAGAACATCTAGCCCTTGACGGGAGACTTTGACCAATCACAGGTCATTTCATTGAGAGAGCGTTCCTATTGGCTGTGCTCTGGTCATGTGACTGGAACTCAGCATTCCTTCACCAAATTTCACACTAGCGACTGCGTCATAAACTTTCTCATTTTACAGCTAAACCGTGCACTACAAGATGATTCTGAAAACATTTGAGGCAAGAAATAGGCATTGACGTAGTGGACCTCAGATCAGCTCTTACTGCTTGTTTTCCTCCGGTCTGTGAAATCTTACAGATGCCGTTAGGAGCATCGGAGGACACGGAGGCACATCATTTTTTTCAGGTTTCCCTGTTTCATGTACTACTGTCAGGATATAGGATATTGAGATTTATAGAAATAACTTTTTTTAATTATATTTGCTCCAATCTCACTACTTCAGCTTTAAGAGACAATTACTTTTTATTTGTTTTAGCTTAGTTTAGTTGTATTATGAATCAGAATCACATTAAAGCTCACTCAATTTTTGCATCAAAACTTCTCACACTCTGCATTTGTTAATCTTAAATAAACAAAAACGAGATAAAGCTGATTCTTTGCAAGAAAAAGAAAGCTCCAATTATGAAAATGTGACTATTTAAAACACAGAACAATCAGAAAGCGCAGGGATTTTTTCACTCATAATTTGAACTTGATGTTTAATGTACTGTGAAATCACCAATGTTTGGTGTATCACGGATTATGTTTTGATCTCTTTTTCTTAACTCCCCATGTTGCTTAATGACTCATATTGCATTAGTAATAGAATTTGGCCTAAATATTGGGTTCATA
>CAKAOH010041425.1:33407-54987 GCA_916701665.1 Sebastiscus tertius
GGTTCATATCACAGTTTTGTGAGCAGTCTGAGGGTGGAACTGTAGCTTAAGTTTTTGAGTCCAAATCACTAGTACCATTTCTTTTTATTTTTCAACTTAAAAAGTTTCAGAGAAATCCCGTCACTGAACTGTGCCGACTGAGCTTGGATTTGCCTGGAAGGTGGTTAGGAGCTGATTGCATAATGAGCCGCTGCTTTTGTAAATCAGTAAATTTGCAAACTTACTGATTTGCAAATTTACTGATTGAGGAAATTTCTGTGTATTTTTTTTATAATAAATCAGAGAAAAACTAGAAGAAAAAAACAACAAAGAAACATGAAAAAGAACAAGTGCAGGCAGGAGAGGTAAGACAAGGTTAAATGTGACACTCAGAAAACTTGAGAAAAATATGGAAGATAGACAAAAAGTCAGAGAGACAGAGACATACTGAGAAGGACTAAGAATGAAGCCAGGGATTGAAATAGAAAAGACAGGTCAAAGACAAGGAGACGTGAAAAGAAAAACACAAGGGGGGGACGGGGAAAGTAAGAGAGAGAGAAATATATAAAAACATGAAATGAAATGAGAGAGAGGAACAGATCAAGTAAAAGAAGTACAAGACTGAGAGAAGATGGGAAAAAAAAACTAAACTATAAAAGAGGCTGAGGGCAAGTGAAGGAAAGAGAAAAGGGTAGGTGTTACACAGCCGGTTTCTAAGTTGGACGTGAGCCATTTTAATTTGTCAGTCGGTGTACAAGTGATGAAACTGATGGATGACACCCACGGGACTGCTAACTGTAATAACTACAGCACCGAGAAACTCAGACACACACTTTATAGACAGATCTGTCCCGACCCACATGAGACATCAGTATCAGTACCTTCAGTTTCAAGACCAGATGTTGTCGCCCTATGACCCATCAGCAGAGCAAAATCTGCTCACATACAGCAACATACATTAAGAGTATATACAGTTAAAGTCCACCGCCAAAAACTCACAAGCTACTGAACACATGCAAGACTCCGAAGTTTGTTTTAGTCCTACAGCTGATTGGTGAAACATTGTGGTCTTGTTAGATCACTCATCATGATTGCAACAACAATTCAGATTTAAAAAAGACAGCAAAATTATGTATAAAAGCCAAGGAAATGCATTGAAGCAATGAAGAAATAAAAGCAAAATACTCTTATTACCATTTTTAGAATATCTCTTCATCACCGTTGGGCAGCAAGCAAAATAATGAATAGAGTATTGTGAGTTTAATAAATAATGTGTTTAGATTATCCTTTGCGTACTTGGATAGTATTGTAAGGCGTGAGATCAGGGCGTACTGAGCAATCCATGGATATACAATTGCGGAAATAGAGGAAGTTAAAACATGTCTCCAAACTTCTGCTTTAAACAAACCGGTAATAACGTTATGCCAAAGAGTCGCTGTGTAGTTGGTTGCACCAACAATAAATCCAAAAACGCTGATTTGTTCCCCTATCATGTCCCAAAAAAAAGATAGACACACAGATCTACATGAATTATTGCAAAGGAGATCAAGCAGACCAAAAATATGAAAAAAAATGGTTTAGACCTGTAAAACACTACCCCAGAATGGTGTTAAAATGCTGAAATTTTGCAACCAAAAAAAATAAATAGAACCAAATAATTGGGAAAACAAAAAGAAAAAACAAACATTAGGATAAAACAAGATGCAGAATTGTGTTAAAATGTCAAAATAAGACAAGAAGCAAAACAAGACCCAAAAAGTTTGGTTTAAGTGCTGACATTTTCCATAAAAAAAAAAAAAAAAAAAAAAAAGAAAAACGAAAAATACTTATCTTGGGTAAAAAATGAAAAGCAAAACAAAAAAGCCCAAAAAATGTTTGTTTGTTTTGCTGAAGGCTGGTCTGCCATAATGGATTTTTTTGAATGTTAAAATGCCCAAATTAATGGTAAAACCCCCCAAAACATTCATGTAAAACAAGACTCAAAATATTTATTAAAATGCAAAAATGTTTCGTTAAAGAAACAACAACATTCGGATAAAATGTCCCAAACCCCCCCACCCCCAAAAAAAGGCAAACAGCACAGCAGGATTAGCTACCTAAAATAATTAGCAGTGTGTCAAGGAGAAACAGCGTATAAGCAACTGATCTGAATTAACTTTTATCATAACTTTTTAATTGCCTGTTCCTTCAGCCATCACTCATTCATTAGTGTTTTTAATAAACGAGACGCATTTTGTCACTTATTTATAGAATTCTGAGTCCCTTTTTTCCCTGACATACTGTAACTTTGTGAAGAAATATTCCATGAGGGGACTGAGTTAAGGGTTGCTCTGCATTAGTCATACGTGCTGTTTGCTGAGTTTGACAGCAGGAGCCAATTACTGAATGAAGTGCAGACCTGTTTGATTTGGTGGTAGTAGGATGGGAAGTTGCAGTATGAAATACGTGCTCAGAAATCACAGCTTGTCAGAAGCTCATTTTTCAACCAAAGGCTTGTAAAGAAAAAAATGACTCTTAAAGCTTCGGTTCATCATTTAATGTTTTAAAATGATTCAGACTCCATAAAACAGAACTATGCCGCAATAAATATCTTAAATTGAGTCGTAACTTTCTGAGTGACTCGTGATCTGTTGTACTTTATCAACAGTAATTATTTCGAAAGTAGGTTTCACTTCACAAAATGTGTCTCCAGGAGGCTCAAAAATTGGGCAGATAATGGCGCTACTGTTTCAAAAATAGTGTAAAATCAATACTATTTTCTTCCATTTAAAGCCTGTTCGGGAACGACTGGTTCTACTAAAGGTGAGGCAAATATATCAGTGGCTCGGAAGAATTGTAAAATTAACACCTATAAAGTTTTTTTTATTGCTGCCTTCTTTAAAAAGTAATGTTAAAGTGTGAACCGCATTTTTAGACTGACTATGTTTGATAGACTTGTTGTTCTGGAAGATAACATAATAAACTTCACAGTGACTCAGTGAGCGTTCCTGCGAAATCCTGTCATTGTAACGAAAGGTTCTGCCTTTTTCTATCACCGATTCAATGTGCAGGGAAGTATCTCAGTTTGGCAGCAACAGAAATGAGTAAACTATTGTATCTTTCTGTATCTGAGCTGACAAAATGCAATCTGTGTTACTATTACTGTGGAGCCAATAGGTATCATTGATTTCCATATCTCCCTGTCCTTATGATATAATGCAGTGCATCAGATTACGGCGGTGAATGTGTGTTTTGCCTCCAAGAACAATTGTTAATTGATGCCTGTTGTTTTCTTCATAGTCAACCACTACTCCTCAAGATGGGGAAGCAAAGCCAGTTTCTACTCTTCATCTCCTTTTCCTCTGCCAAATTCTTCCTCTCTTACATCCGGCATTTTACACTTGATCCTTCACATCTCACACCCTCCTGCCTCTTCATCCTCACTCTGCTTCCCTCCTTTGTCGCTCTAAATCAGCCATCTGAACTTCCTTCCCCAGTAATTCTCAGTCTCTCGGTTGTTGCCTTACTTTCTCCATCCCTTTTTCTAACTAATGGCCCAGGTTGACTTTCGTCTCTCACACTTGTTGTCTCTGACACTTGTTGACTTCCCCTTGGCTCGTCTCCTTAAGGAAAAACCCCCTGCCACCTTAAGTGCCTTTTTTATTGCTCTGAAAACTCAGGGGAACTTTGGCGAGATCGAGCCTTCGAGGGCTGAGGGAGTACGTCAACAACTAGGCATCAACTAGGGGTGCATCCTACCCAGAATGCATTGAGACTTTTCATAATTTCACGTGCACAATGTGCCATCGAACATCCAGTGATGTGATCTTTTTTTATTGTTTGAAATAATTGTACCTGCTTGAGGCCTTGGGCATATTTGAACCCATAAAAAATTCCACATAAGAATGGTTTCCTATTATTTTTTTTGTCAAATTACCTTTTTCACTGCTTGATAATACAGCTGTAAAGGAGTGTCTTTTGATGGTGCATTCGAGGATGCAGGGAAACGTAAGGACCATATCATACAAGTACAGTGTGTGTGAAAAAGCTAAATATGGCTAACCCGCCATTTTTCTTGAAATTATGCAATTTTAGCATGAAGCATGAATAAGCTGCAAGCCATCCCCCCCTCCTCCCCACTGCTTTGTTCTACTCCTCTACACTTCGCTGCTTGGTAAAAAAAAAAAAAAAAAAAAAAAAAAAAGGCACACTGTTTCCATAGAGACAGAGTTACTGCCTGACAACTTGTGGTCAAGGAAGTGCGGGGAGGAAAGAAATAACAGGGCAGTCAAACATACGGAGTTTCTATGTGCTTCAGAGGCTCTAAACAGAGATTTTAGCCCGAAGGGGTCCCGCGCCATGTCCAGGGCTTCAGACATGGAATGAAAAACACACATCTTGCGCTTAAGTGAGTTTGGAAATATTAAATGTTTGGCATGTGTGAGGAACACTAGTTACCTGGATGTAACGCCAGTTCTATGAGTATGTGTGGAGCCCTTCTCTATTGGAGACTCCGCCTCTGCACCTGAGAAAATATTTCAGTCGTCACCACCCAATCAGGGGGTAGCACCCGTCCCCCCTATAAAATCTCAGTGCATGCGTTGCTCGTCGCCCTCTGAAACTCAGCAACAACAACCAGGACCAGCTGGGCTTGTGGCTAGAAGGCTATATTCATAGAACTGGAGTTACGTAACTACTATTTCTATTTCGTATGTGCTCCGCCTTCTAATGGGCTTCGCTATTGGTTAAAACCTCAGGCGAAGGATGTAGGAATGAGATGTACTCCCAGCTGGGCCCAAACCAACCCTAGTCCGAACCCAACCAAAACCAAGAAACAACAGCAGTCCAGCAGCCGAGTACCGCCTCGCTGAGGGTCTCGCACCGGACTGCAACCACGCCAGCAAAAGCTGGATGTCATCACAAAATGCACCTCAACAGAGCGGCGTAGATTGACCTCAGGGAGAACGAACGAGGACACTGAGCGTTCTCACTGTTCGTGGATGGATCGGCCACCGGTCAGTGGGCTGCTGACATCATCCTGAGAAGTGACATAGGCATGGATCTCACGCGTCGCGTCAGCTGCAATAATGCCTCTGGTGATGATGACGGAATTATTTAAATTGGAGTCGATAAAAGAGTGCTTATTATTACGTAAAGTTCACGGATGATGGCGGGAGCATGATTGTGCACGGCAAATGTTGTGTTGGTATGAGCAAGGTGGCAGAAGACATTTTCAAGAAGTCATTTGAAAATGAAATGTTTTGGATCATTCTTGGTGCTACAAGGGTCATTGGTTAGGTTAAATATGTAGACTCATATCAACAAAACCAACAATCTACAGCCATGATAGTGGCTCTATGAGACTGTAGTAAGGCTAAATGCCAACATGCTCATACTGACAATGTTAACATGCTGATGCTACGCAGGTATAATGTTTACCATTTTAGTATAGCATGTTACCATGGTAACATTTGCCAATTGGCAATAAATACACAGTACAGTTTAGCTATTTAGCAGGTATCTGGTCATAAACCAAAGAATAGGACAAATTAAAGTTGTGCCCTGATGATGGCGCTAAATAATACTTCAAGGGATCAGTGAACACAAATTATCTTAAGGGCATCATGAATGTCAAATATCAAAATTCCATTACGATCCATTTAATAGTTTTGAGAGATTTTACTAAAAAACTAAAATGTCAACCTCATGTTGGTGCTAGAGTAAAAGTCACAGGATCGCCAAAGTCATTGCCATTCATCCTCTGGGGACCATGAACGTATGTACAAAAACAAACAGCTAACAACGAGATGGACAGAGAAAAACACAATAGATGACAATAGACAATAAAGGAGAGAAATCCGAGTTAACAAGTGGTAAAACTGAACTCAGCATTTTTACTTGTTTTGCTCTCAAATGCTCTTGTTGCTCTTAACTTTAAGTCAATAATGTCACAACTACCGAGCCACTTGGCCGGTGGCCACTGCATGACTTCCACATTCAAATCAAAGTGGGCTGAAACAACTTACATGGCCTCATGTTCTGGTGCCAGATGAGACTGGCTGGAAATCCAGATGCTGCCTCCTCTTACACGCACACACAAACACACACACACACACATACAGAGCTTAAAAGCTAGCCACAGGCCTGGTTAACTGTCTCACAGCACTTGTGTGGCTAAAATGGCTTCACCTGCTGTTAAATCCAGTTGACATCTCCCTTTATCAACTTTCCCCACTATTGCATCAGTGCCCAGAGTCACTGTGACCTCGCACCTACACAAAGAGGTGTGCAGCAGAGCGTATGTGTGAATGCGTATTGATGCTTCACTGACACACACTGCACACTTGAAGAGAGCATGCACGCCGGCACACATTCCCGCACACGCTCCGAGCGCGTTCGACCTCACTTCAAAACGTGCACAAACCATCTGTGGTGGGCGCATACCCACAGCGATACTCACAAAGAGCCCGATTCAGGCCTCGACGAAAGTGCCATGCACGCACCCTGCTGCACGGCTTACATGGTACGCTTCAAGCAAAGATGCATGACTTGGGATTATGTTCCTCATGAGCTCTATCTCTGCAGCCTGAAACTGCATTACTATCAGTTTCCTCCAAACATACACTCTTGCATTCTAATAATTGCCAAAGTTTGGATGTGAATTGCTGATTCATTGGAGTTGAACTTGTAACAAGTATCATCGAGATCCCTATGGGTGTTTTATGCAGATAGTTTTTAGTTTTATGTTTTGGGGATTTTAGATATCCACCTCTGAAACATTGGGACTATTTCTTTAGTTTAAAAAGTAGTTCCAATGAAAACTGTCTTTCTTTTTGTATTGTCCTGAGGGTACCACCACCAGGTTGGTGCTAGAAACAGAAAATCTTATCTTTGCGATTAAGGGGTTCACTGACATTTTAAGTTCTAAATAACACAATCATACTATATAAAAAGTAGAGCTGTCAATCGATCAAAATATTCATTTGCGATTAATCAAATGACTGTTGGTCGCGATTAATCGCAAATTAATGGCACATTATTTTATCTGTTCAAAATGTACCTTAAACGGAGATTTGTTAATACTCTTGTCATCATGGGAGTGGGCAAATACGCTTGCTTTATGCAAATGCATGAATATATTTATTATCGGAAATCAATTAATAACACAAATATTGTCCAGAAACCCTCACAGGTACTGCATTTAGCATAACAAATATCATCATAACATGGCAAACTGCAGCCCAACAGGCAACAACAGCTGTCAGTGTGTCAATGTGCTGACTTGACTATGACTTGCCCCAAACTGCATGTGATTATCATAAAGTGAGCATGTCTGTAAAGGGGAGACTCGTGGGTACCCAGAGAACCCATTTTCATTCACATATCTTGAGGTCAGAGGTCAAGACACCCCTTTGAAAATGGCCATGCCAGTTTTTCCTCGCTCGGTACCAATGGATTCCTTAGGTTTTCTAGTTTCATATGATATGATTCACTATATACTTTAAAACTGAAGGTAAGAATCGCAAACTGCATTAATGCGTTAAAGAAATTTGTGGTCTTAAAACAAATTTGCGTTAACGCGTTATTGTTGCTTTAACCTCGACAGCTCTAGTAAAATTATATTAAACCTTCACTGAATTATTTTAATGCTGGTTTGTGTGGGTTTTGTTGGTCCCTCGCCTTTTCGTCCCTTGCCTTAAAGTCTACTCGATATTTAAGGCATGAGAAAATGACATAGCACAACCAGGATGCACAGTGCCAAGAAAATAAATGTGAATGGATAGGGCTTGAATCATTGAAGATGATTTACCGTAGATTACAGAGCTGACGTTGCACTGATGTGACTTCAGGTAACACGTGCCCTTTCCATCATGACACTGGGTGCTGTGTCAGCCACACCGAGTATTTCAGCTACAGTATATGGTGGGAATATCTCTGCGGCCTGATGTACAGTGCTGATGCCTCAAAGTCAACAAGCTGACACAGATGGGATTTAAGACAGATTCCATCATGTTCAGGTTTTCAAAATGTTGTAGACTGTATATATGGCATTATCAGGTACACAGCACAGAGGAGCCACTCAATACACAGACGAACATGACAGGAATATGGTCATGGATGATAAGCAGCATATTTGGTGGTTAGTTTACTGGAAAGCAACTGTTAAGAAAACACAGTCATGTCTTTTTAAGTGTTTTGTGTAATTATTTTTAAAGGATCTATGTTTCCATACCTCTAACCACAGTCCAAACATTATTATAATTGTGTCTTGCAAAATAATCATCTTGTCCCACTTCTGCTTCTTCATAATGAACAATGTCAGATTGTTTACATATATTTTTAATGACATCCTGTTCTCCTCTACAACCATCAGTCACCCTTTGTGAGCAGCCACAATCTACAATGTTGTTGTCAGCTATAAACTGGAGAGAGCGAGACATATTTGCAAGTATACGGTGATCTTATTTGAAATTCAAATGTGGGGCTGCGTGCAGATTAAGTAAGTACAACTCTATTTGTGGCCCCTGCTTATGTACTGTATGTGGCTGTGCTGCTGTCCAAATGAATAAACTAAAGAACATACTTCTCTTTAAAGCTTGGACATGTTTTATATCTGCCTTTTTTGTTTTTAGCTAGGCTGTACACTTTATTACCATAAAACTATTTTTAAAATGAAAATATTAATATTAGACGCTGAGTCCCTTTTTTCTCGCCGGTTATGGCTACACTTTTTGACAAACAAATGCAGGTCTCAATCAAACGGTGGGTAACTTTTGCCAATATAGACATGTCAGATCGGTTAGAGTTGCCACCAAAAGTGTACCAAAGTGTAATTTATTCAGATTTATGGTGCTGTTGATTGCTGCTAGATCTAGATCCGAGACAGTTAACGAGCGTCGTTAACAGTCTCGGAGTTAGATCAAATGAATGATTAATAATTGATACATTATTCGATAGCCTAATTTTTATATGAGTAATATTCATACTGGTTTTAAATAATCTATTTGATAGTATTTCCCATCTTTGCTGAGCATGAGTTTTGTGTAAAATGAATTAAAGGTTCATCCCATACAGATGCCAGTCCCAAATATACGCCAGTTGAGTTCAGTGTTTGAAGCAAATAAAGGCCTGGGATATTACCTGTAGTTTTACGGTATTTGAATGAATGCAACTTCTGTATAATGGATTTGTTGGTACAGTAGCTTTCCTATTTAGAATTAGACCATGTAGTGTCTGTTACACTCACAAACCCATAATAACCATGACAGAAGGGGACTACTGACTATCATATTGTCACAACTTCTCTCTGAAATTTGCAGTTGGGTTTGATTATAAGGAGTACATCGCAGACATATTACATACAGTGCATCACAAGCTTATAACACATAATAAAAATCTTATAACACATAATAAAAAAAAGCTTATAACACATAATAAAAATGTAATAAAATACATAAGACATGAAATTAAATCTGGAAATAAATTCACTGATCTCAAAGAGAGAAATAACATAATTGTGTTATGATTGACCTTTAAAATCACCCAGCAAGTCAACATAGCCTACTGTAGGAAGTCCAAAGTTCAATATTCCCCCAAAACAAATATTTGGATGAATTTGCATATCTCCTGATACACGGGGATGTTCATTGACACATGTGTGCGTCACTCCAGGTGCTATGATTTGCATACCAAACAAATGCACCTCTACTGACAACAGTATTCCTGATGACAACTTAACTCTGCTACATTACACCCCTGCATGGTTGGATAAGCTGTGCATTCTGCATTTTGACATTTTTTGGAGTAGAAATGCCAAATATGACATGATTTGGCAATCCATTGAAGATAGCTACAGAAATAAGGCCATTGTATTTTACCTACCAGCTGCTGTATGCTATGATTCTAACTGGGTTACCAGTCCAAAAAGTTGCTCCATGCAGTGCTGTTCTGTGGAAGTTTGCTCATACAAAGCTAACGGGTACCCTTTGATGGTTGGAAGTCTTTTATCACTTTCCAGAGATTGTTCAAATTAACTATTCTAATAGAGAGGCAAAGTCCCTCCCCTTCCGGTGAACCACCATGGGACCTTATTTCAGAAAAAAATATGTACGGTGGTCAACGGCGAGAGACAAATCATTGTTTGATCACATTTGAGTTACGCAATGAATCACACATATGTTTGTCAATTTATAACATCATTTTGCAAGTCAAGAAAGTCGCAGTTTGTTGTAAAACTGTTGAAGTATAAGACTTTGAAAATAGATAATTAGAAAGACTACACACCCAAAAGTCGTGGAAGTGACGTCTCTGTCTCTGAAGCTACGATGTCTGTGTGTTTTGTACTGGGATGTACTCACATGAGTCCCCCAGAAAAGGAGGGACTTCGTCTCTCTATACTCCACATAATGTGTTCCAGGGTTCAATAAAAGTATGTGTGCATTTGATAAAACTGCTGTACAGTTGTAGTCTGATAAACATGTTTTTTTAATATTTTCCAAATAAGTCAGGGTCTACTGCGCTCTCTACACGCTGCATAAGTGAATTTTCAAGGAACGCTAACCCAGTTGGAAATACAGAAAAATGTCACTAAATACCCAAATGAATGCAAACTCAGTGGACACATTGTTAAGTACACATTAAGTCATGTGCTAACTTGTAAGTAGATTACAATCTGACCTGCGCTGTTCCTAGATCTCAAACCTTTGGGATGAATTTTTACAAACTGAGGCAGAGACGGGGGAATATTTTCTATATACTAAACACTATATTCTGGTGTCCTGTAAACAGAACAGCGCTCCCTAGAATTTGAAAGTGAAGTCAAACTCTGGTCAGAACTAAGCTCCTGTGGTTCAAAATGCTTGAAGGGCCTGCATTAACACACACATACTCACTCACAAACACATTGTCAGAGGCCTGAGATGACCAGTGTGTGATTGAGTGAACCTCCGAATGCCCGTTTATCTATACAGAGGGTTATCAAAGCCTTAGAGGTTGCCACTGGGGCATGACAGTACTGAGTCGTGAATGACGATGAGGTCGCAGCTCTTGTTTGGGAGTTGTGAGAGTCTTTAAGGGTCAGACAACATCAGTCAGGTGTGTGAGATAATGAGGGCACATGTCAGTTTTAGGGTTTTGAAAGGTTCCCGAGCAAAAATCGAGTCTGCATGGATAAAATGTTTGAGACTAATTTTATTAGATGAAAACATTTCTTCTTCTGGGAGCAGTAGAAAAGTAGAGCAACTAGGAATATATAACACTTGAGATATTGCTAAAAGGATAACATTTAGAGGTCTGTTGGTCGGTTGTAATGTTGCACAACATGGAAGTGAAAACAGAGCTCTGTTTATTTAAATGTGAAATTGAAAGGCAAATATTTTGTCCCTAAAATCAATGAATAATTGTGAAAAACAATTTTGATCTCAATATTGATCAAAATAAAATAATTTGGGCCAAAATTATGCAGCCCTACTTTTGAGTTTGTGGGTTTACATATTAGTTAGCTACAACAATGCAGTATGGAAAGGGGTTGCTGATCACTAACAATCATCAACCAGTGCCGTTTCCCTATTTTATAATGCCACATAGAGTATTGTCTTTGTAGTTATGTTTTTGCTGTCGGTGTGGGTTTTGTGTAACATCAGTTGGTAAGATGTGCTACATAAGAGATGACGTGCACAGTGTGACTGTCATCCAACCACACACAACCTTTAGTTACTCATTAATCTCTTGCCATCCCTGTTTTTACTATGTAAACATGTAAAAAAAAAAAAAAAAAAGCGCAACTCACATCCCTGACACCAGATATAAGACCTGTGACTTCTGAAACACATTCACCAAACTGACAGCCCTCTGCACCTGACCCCAGTAGGTAAGAGACTTTTTAAAATCTTGAGCAAAATATTATTCATTACAGTAATTGGCATACACTGAGTTACATTGGTAGATCTACGAACCCAGTATACATAGTATGGATATGCAGGAGTTAGACAGTTAACAATGAGGGATTCAACTTTTCACATACAAACTTTTTGTTCAGTCTTTTTAACGACAGGTGTGGATTCCTACCTTTGTTAATATCTGTGCTTTCTATTTAGTCTTTTCACCATATGAACCTTACCATGACTGTGAAGATGACCCTTATGTTGTTCCTGCTTTGTTCAGGTAAGGGTTCCTTTCTTGGTCGTTATCTAATGTTCGGTGGGTGTTTTGTGCACAGAAGTATACTGTAAGCATGCCATTTTAACAAGATTAGGACCTTCAAATATTTCTCAAAGTCAGTATCTTATGTCATCAGTAGTACTGGATGCTTACCTGCTGCCTCCACTATTCCTACTTTGATAACATGCAACAACTCTGCACAAATGAATTATGTATGCATCAGAGAGGTTGAAATAAGTTAACCAGTTTATGGTTTTGTAGTTAGTGCGTGACATTGAACCTAGTGAACTCAATTTAAACATTTCAAAAGCTCATAATGCTGTTTGTTGGTTTTATAATCCGTTCATGTTAAGTATGTGAAGAATAAAATATTGTTTTGTGTTCCTTTTTACAGGATTTTCCCAATTTATTTTTGCATCAAACCGTCTAAGGGTTTTTCGTTTTCTTGACACGGGAAATGCGTTGAATGTTTCGTTGACTGAATGCCAAGAGAACAATGAATCACTTGTAACTCTGTATGATGAAGAGGACGGCAATTTCACAGTAAAGTTTGTGAATAGAATAAACAAGGGAGTCTGGGTTGGTCTGCGTAAGGGTCGAAATATCACTTGGTCAGACGGTTCCCCTGTCAATTTCAGTAAGTCATCTGTGACTGTAACAAACAGGGAGCAGATATGTGAAGCTATTGACAACGGGACCCGGAAAGGTTTCATATGTGAAGAAGAGAAATATTTCATGTGCTATAATGGTAAGTTCCATCATATTTGATTTCCTTGCATGTTTTTATTTGAAAAAAAAAAATACATTAATAAAGAAAAACATATCAAAATTACATGAAACGTAACAAGACTAAGAGTCTACTAGTGGCTATGTGAGGTTATACTTTGAAATAAATGCTAAGTTAAACATGATAACATGGTAGAGGAAAAGTCAGGGGATCACAAAAACTCAGTAGGATACATCGTCTGGTAACCATGAATATCTAACCAAAGTTTCATGACAATCCATCCTATAGTTGTTGATATATTTTAGTCTGGACCAAAGTGCTCGGCTGACCCACATTGTCCTAGTCATGCCACTAACATGGATAAAAAGGCCCATCTGAGCTGCTGATGTGCCAACACTAAAACAACATGAAAACTTAGGAGTAAAAATGAGCTAAAATGTTCGAGCTCTGCTTGTTTGTTTCTTTCAATTTCCACTTTGAATGACATATTCCTCTATTTGGTGTGCTTTTAAAACGTGGGAGCAAAGATGTACAAATCAACCCACAGAACGTCTAGAGTACAAACCTTCTTACGTTGTTTGTGATAGGAGTTATAACTTCAATGTGTTATTTATTTTTCTATTTATTTATTTTCTGCAGGTAATAATTACACCCTGATTCAAATCAAAAAGAACTGGTGTCAGGCTCTGCAATACTGCAGAAAACAAAACGCTAACTTGGTCAGCATCATCAACAAAACACAAAATGATGACGTGATTGAAAAGGGAAAAAACACAAGCTTCTGGATTGGACTCATGCACGATGGATGGGAGTGGAGAGACAACAGCTGCTCAACATTCAGAAAATGGAGTGATCCGCCCAGAACTGGTGGATGCACACAAGCTAACAATGGCAATAAACCTGAATTACTTTCTCAAATAGAATGTAACGGTGAAGCACGTACCTTTTGCTCCAAAGGTAAGCAATAGATACTGTAAGTAAAACAAAACTTAATTTTATGTTGCACCTAATGGGAAAATCATCAATCAAATAAAATGTATTGATGTCACAGTATCTATGTAACACCCAATGACTTATATACACATGTACAATACATATGTACACACACTGTAGAACTGCTAGGTGAATAATTACACAACTGCATAGTCACTAGCCATGGTAATAATACTGGGACACAGGGACATCTTAAGATGGAAGATCTATATTTAAATAAAACACATGCTGATGTAAAAAAATCACAGAAAATGTAAGTTAAATTTGATTTAATTTATAGATATTAACTTATTTTTGTTGTTATTTTTCCATGTTAAAGGGGAACTACGCCCATTTTCAAAATGCATTCATGTTATTCCTATGGTCTAAGACAGTCTAAAAAATATTAGTAAACATGAACAACTCTCTTCCAAATCCCAGAAAACTAGAGTACTAAAACTCAAACGTGTGATGTCATCGGGTACAACGTCTGGAACTGCTCCATAGACAATGAATGGAGAGAGATGTTATGACACTAAGAGCACTCAGGGCAATGTTCTGAGTATATAGAAACATTTTACGTTTCACAACTGAGAACTACAATATCATAAAGCTCATTTGAGTATAAAAAAATGGGTCCATAAAACCAGTCTCCCTATGACATCACAAGTTTGAGACTTACTTCTCTGTTTTTTTGGCTTTGAATGAGAATAGCTCATGTTCACAAATATTAATTGAACTTTACTTGGCCGTGGAAATAACATATTGGAATTCTTAATTTGGGTGGTGTTCCCCTTTAAACAGTACTGCAAATTGCAGAGTGTGAAGTGAAAAGACAAAAAAGTAAACTGTATTACAAAACTGAATAAAAAATAAAAAAGCGGAATTCCACACAAGAGAAGAATAGATGAACACAACAGATGTCCAACATGATAGACAGATTGTTGATGTGCATGTGGCTGAACGTATGTATCTACCAGTATATCTTACTTCAGACGTTTCCCTGGTTTCCTGTCAGGTGCCACGAGAATCAAAGTCATTAATCAAAACTTAACGTGGGAAGAGGCCTTTAACTACTGCAAGGCCAAGCACACAGGCCTGCTGTGGATTGAGGATAAGGATGATCAGTTTGCTGTCGAACAATGGCTAAACCACACTGAAGTTCCTGGCCCGTTCTGGATTGGTCTGAGGCAGAGTCGTGTCTTTGGATTCTGGATTTGGAGTGACAGGACGGTGACCTACAGCAACTGGAGGAATGGCACACAGCCTGAGCTGCCTATGTGTAACCAATGTGGCGCCATCAGCGGCAGTGACTACACGTGGAGTGATGAAGACTGTTTGGTTCCGCGACCTTTTCTTTGTGAGGAAGAGATCGTATTCATGAAACCCTGAAATTCTCCTTTACTACTCTGATTCTTCATTGGTGTCTTTCTTGAATTTAATTGGTACAAAATAATTTGACATTTCTGATTGTTTTTTGTTTGAACATGAATTTATAGATTGATAAGTTTGATGTTTTATTTGCAAGTGTTTGAATACTGCATGATGATGATGATGATGATGATGATGATGATAGTTATTATTATGATAATATTCTGCAATTCTCTAAAAAGTTAATAATATGTGTGTAGTTAATTCAAATAAAATAGATATTGAAGGGCCTGTAAATAACAATATAATGTTGGAAATTAACTCATTTGTTTGCGGTGACATGTTTGTAATGAGTGACTGTTTTGCTGTTACTGTTGATTTTTGTGAAGTGACTCACTCCCACTTCAATGATTCAAATCAATATGCTCAACTCAATAAAGATTTATACACAGTATTTGTTTGTATGAGATTCCACTTCGACCACTGTTTCACTAGTAATCATTTAAATACATATTCTACTTTGTATTTACGTTTAGAACTTTAACCTCAACTCAGAATATTTTATACTTAATAAGATTGTGTTAATTCACTTCTAGATAATTGGCTTGTTTGCGATAAAAGAAAATACATTAAATCCAACCATTTGGTGTTTTACAATGAACTAAGAAATGTGTTCTGGTTAATGCTACCTACCTACGTCTCAAATGCACAACACATCACAGCTGGAAAAGTCTCTTCATTTACATACACCTACATTAAGTGTCCATTGCTATTTCTTAAATTTAAAATGTATTATAAGTGAAACTGCTGTAGTATTTCATAGCTACAAAGTTATGCGTAATGAGCGATGTCTACATTCTTAAAAAGAAAAAACTTTTTGGCTTTGTAATCCAACAGCAATGATGTTTTTTAGTCCTTTTATTTATTTTTTTTCTAATGATCTCACATTAGTGATTACCTTTCATTCAGGTAAGGGCCTCCTTCTTTGCTATACTATTTCTATTTGGTTCCGTTATATTCATGTATTCAGATGTTTTACTTCAGTAAAAGTAGCAATATCACAGTGTGGAATTCCCCCAGTACAAGTAAACGTATTTGATTGATATTGGAAAATGTACTTATAGTATGAAAAGCTCTTTTAAAGCTAGAGTGAAGATACTGGTATCATATGAAAACCTAAGGAATCCATTGGTACCAACCATGTCATACTAGCTTGTCGCAAAGAAGGTTAAATAACGCTCCAAACTTCTGCTAAATTTTGGTGAGGAAAAAGTGACACGACCATTTTCAAAGGGATCCCTTGACCTCTGACCTCAAGATATGTGAATGAAAATGGGTTCTCTGGGTACCCACGAGTCTTCATGATAATCACATGCAGTTTGGAGCAAGTCCTAGTCAAGTCAGCACACTGACACACTGACAGTTGTTGTTGCCTGTTGTGCTTCAGTTTGCCATGTTATGATTTGAGCATATTTGTTATGCTAAATGCAGTACCTCTGAGGGTTTCTGGACAATATTTGTCATTGTTTTGTGTTGTTAATTTATTTCCAGTAATACATATATACATACATTTTCATAAAGCAGCATATTTGTCCACTCCCATGTTGATAAGAGTATTAAATACTTGACAAATATCCCTTTAAGGTACATTTTGAACAGATAAAAAAATGTGTGATTCATTTGCGATTAACCGCGATTAACTATGTTAAGCGATCAACAGCCCTCATGTTTGTTTGTTTTCTGTCCTGTGTGAAACACTTATCTCTAAAATGTCAGCTCAGGTTTTTTTTTTCAAGCTAATCCAAGAGTTTAGAAAAATTTATCTTCAAATAAAGACATTTCTTCAACCCATAAAGGAACACATAATCCTTCAGTTTATCAGAGAAATTTGAATTTAAAATCACAATTCAAATTTGGAGATACATGGTTTTCACTGTACAGGTAGAGTATGAGAAAATTGTAATCCATAAAGCAACTAGTAATTAAAGCTGTCAGACAAATATAGTGGAGTAAACAGCGCACAATATTTGCCTCTGATGTTGTAAAAAAATAAAATACAAGTACCTCAGATTTGTACTTAAGTACATTTATGCTGTAAATGTACTAAAGTTATGTGGTTAGTTTGACAGTGAGGAGAAATTTGGCAATAACAACATGGCTGTCTGACAATTAAGTGAAAGACACGAAGAGAACAAAGCAAAGAGTGAAGACACACAAACAAATATCAATAAAGAGGGTCGATTGTGTTCAAGACAGTTGAGAAACTTCAACTCAGCAGAATCCAGGCTAATGACTGCTCCAAAAAAAAAAAAAAAGTGTCGGTCCAGGAGAAAAAAAAAAAAGAAAAGTCAGTGAAATAAAACAGAGATGCAGGATAGAAGAAGAGAGGAGGGTAGAAAGAAAAGGAGGCAGGAAAAATAGACAGATGACAAGCCACAGCAAGGATAGTGATTGTACAAGAGGAGTGAAAAAAGACACAAAAATATGCATATTAGAGCCCAAAAACATGGAAAGATATATTAAAAACAGAGCGAAGGGGAAAGTGAAAAAAAAGAAAAAAAAAGAAAACAGGAAGCTTGGACAACTTCCAGAGCCATTATTCACACCATGGACAAACTTGGAATGAAGGCTCAATCAGTCACACGCTCACTCATCATTATAACTCATCATACGGCTCACAGTGCGAATGTGTGTGTATATGGGAGTGTGTTTATAGCCCTCTTGATCATTGCTCATTCCAGAGAAACAGACTTTCTCTTGACTTGTCGCTCAGCTCACTTCTCTGACCGTTATGTGATGTACAAGTGTGTGATCATAGCTCATCCAGAGGAATCAGGGCTTCTCGGGGAAACACACTTCTGCACGGCATAAATCACCAGCCACTGAGGAGCCTGACTCGCAGCCAAGCACATTTCTTGGTGCAAAAGCAGCAAATTTTCGTTGGCAGAGATGCGGATCAAATAAGAGGCTGAGATATGGCCCCATTCTGGGTTGAATGACGGCCAAAGCCTGGTGTCCATTCAGCCCGAGCTGAGTCGTAAGACAGTCATACCTCCAGCAGGAGTGAGCCAAATGCGAGCAGCACATGTGGCCAATACAGTAGTTAGGCGTGATAGAGATTGTTTTTTTATTTATTTATAAAGCCCTTGATGGCCACTTGCCGTCATACATCATGTCCTTATCAAATTGGTCCTATAGTTATTATTTGACTCGTTGAAAGATCGGCTAAAGCTTGAAGTCCCGCGTGCAAACACTACATTTAGGGAAACTGCTTTTGGTGTTTGTGCTGCAAAAATTTAGAACAGTTTATAAAACACATTAAAATGAGACACAATTGAACCTATGGGTGATTTTAAATTCATGATTACAAACTACTCCGCTCTTGAATGTAACTATTTTTAACATAGTTCTATAGTTGTCTGACCGATTGCTCGATTCTGCAGTGTTTTAACTCCACTTTTTAGCATCGCTCAGCTCACTTGGAACCTCGACCAAGGTGGTTCCAAGAATGGAGTAATTCAAATGGCACCATCCAAAACTTTTCCTAATGGAAACGCAAAATCGCATAAAACCAGTTATTATGTATAACAAACTGAACTGAACTGAACTGGACTCGACTGGACTGAGTGGTGGAAAAGTGCCATTGGCGAGTGGGCCACTGGAAGTCCAATACCAAATTGAAGAAATGGTAGTGGCTTCATAAGAGAACGGGGTTCCAGGACTTGCTATCGCCATCGCTATTACTCAGACCATGGACGTAAGATTGCTTCAACAGCCTTATCCCAACAAAAAAAGAATATTGTAGCAACAGAATCCCATTTGCATATTAGCTTCACAACTATTATGCATGCAAAACCATAATCCCTGACAACCATAATCACTAAGATTTAACTACTGCCTTAATTTGCCAAGGCTTTTGGCTATTGCATTAGAGGATTCATCCTTCACTGGAAAAACCTTCAGAAATTGAACACTCTTATTTTCAAAAGGCCAACACTTACAAAACCAGCAATTGCATGGCAACAGTATTTAGTGATATACAAGGTACACTCTCATTTCAAGCTAGGCCAAACACACTGCCACCAATATACCTACAATATCAGCAGGAATCCTTAAAAATTCCCCCCAATTGGGATGACTGAAATATGTATTACAAAGTTTTGGCCCAAATGCATTCAGCCATGGCAAGCCTCAGAAATACATCCAATTTAAGTGCTACATGTGGAAAAAATAAGACTTGAACACATACAGCCATGGTGCACACATGGTGTGTACTAGTACATCAACAATTACACAATTATTCTTCCATCAAACTAAAGATATTACAGTCAGGACCGGCTCTAGCCCTTTTTGGAGCCCTAGGGGAAATTCAGATTTGGAGCCCACCCCCTAGGGTTAGGTTAGGGTTCAACCCCAGAGAACCCTAACCCTAGCCCCGTAAACCGCAACACACATCAGTCATTGTGAAATAACTGTATTTATTATTATAAAAATTAACAATTGGTCTCTGATACTGTTGGCTTAAAAGTGTTTCGTCACTACAATTTATACTTGTATTAACAAATATGTGCGGCCGGGCAGAGGAAAAAGTGTGAAAAACAGAGTTACAGGAGTGAAAAGTGTATTTCTGTTATTATTTATTTATTTATTGATTTGTTACCTCAATGCAGAAAATGAGGAAGGGCACCCACCGGCAGCTTTTTTTAAAAATTTATATATTTTTTTTTCAGGGTGACAAGTGCCCCCAGAAAGTGGCGCCCTAGGTGACCACCTATATGGCCTATGCTTTAAGCCGGCCCTGATTACAGTAGAAATATGTGTATCTGTACTAATATCGGACGAGGTTAGGCTAGGGCTGAAATTTGAGCCATTCACAGCGGTCTAGAACAGTGGTTCCCAGCCTTTTTATGGGAGTAACCCTTAAGACAAAGCAATGTCTACTTGGAAACCACACAGTGTATGTCTAGAAGTTATGAGTTTAAACAAAGAGTGGTTTTCCCTGTTAGGAGCCGGAGAGAGTGGTGTCCATATTCTCAGCAGGAAGTAAAGCAAATTTTCAGTGCTTTGTGGACTTGAAAAATGTAGTACAATTGAATTTCATGTCCCTGTGTTGGGGTCCCGGCATCAACGTTGGAAACCACTGCTCTAGAAAGCATACATAGTAAAAGGAGGAGAGATCGTTACTTTATTGCATATTCACTGCTAACAATTAAAGGTATCGGTCTGCATGGATTGTAAGGCACTTAATGGACAGTACTGGAAAACGTCCGGGAAAAGAATATTATCTTTTACGAGTACTTGTAAAGCATGAGTAACCGATCCCACCCCTAAGAAATTGACACTAGGAAAACACACAGTATGTACACAATACAGCAGAACAGTTTGCCAACATTTCCACACCTTCTCAAAACTATGAATACAAAATAAACATCTAGAGTCTTTTAAAAACTTTTTCCATACAGGTTGCATCATGGCTGTGTCCTGCATTTGTCCGAAGACAGAAAGAGAAACGGGTGAGAGCGTGAACGACAAAAAGCGATAGATAGAAAGAAAGCGAGGAAAAGTCAGAGGAAGGGAGAAAAAAGGAGCAGATGGAGGGAGGGAAAGCGAGAAGAGCAGTGGGGCCTGTCAAACTATTAACGTCATGGTGTGAGCCCGGGGCTCCTGGTGACACGAGAGATGAGTGGACATATTTAGCATAGGACTCCAAATGTGTACACACACACACACACAAACACATGCCAGATAACTCTGCAGAAGTTGTCCAATCTATTACATCCTATAATCCCAGGTCTGAACTAGCACTATTGGTTGGCAGAGACATTGTTGATGAGTTGGTGGAGGTCAGTCTGTGTGATCGTTGTGCCAAAATTTAGAGTAAGTTTGGAGTGGCTCCTTTGTGACAAGCTAGTATTGGTACCATTGAATTTATTAGGTTTTTATAATTCCATATGATAGCAGTATCATCTCTCTGGCTTAAAACTGAACCGGCTATAACCTCGGAAAGATCGATTGCGTTAATATCGTTATTAGCGCTATTATCTAAAAAAATCGTGTTACTTCACTACATTTATTTGACAATATTGGTTACTTGTTACTTTGCAAATTAAGATTATTAATACAAACTATAAATCAATTAATAAACTATGATATATGTAGGGGTGCAAGACCCCTCCACATCGCCCTGTTGGGGGTTATTCCACAACAATGACCTGCTAGCTGCACATTATCCCACGTATTACACGACTACTCACTTAATAAATCAACAATTTGACAGAGGAAAATGGTCCATCAGAGTCCAAGTTCAGAACTGCGTCCATAGCAACGGTCTGTTATACATAGCAACCGTCTGCTATAAAGAAATAACAGACTGTAGAGCGCAGTGATTGACCA
>CAKAOH010041425.1:57328-93309 GCA_916701665.1 Sebastiscus tertius
ATATATATAAAAGCTGGCAAGAGGTAAGAGCCATTGTCCCTCGTTGATTTCCTTCAAATGTTTCCACAATTGTCTCCATTTACATTCTGTGGAGCAGCTTTTTGTTTTTGCTCCAAAAAGCGCTTTAATTGGAGGCTTGCTGATGCACCTATGCTCCTGAATGTTAAAAAACGTTTCGAATATGCACAGTGCATCCAGACACACAGTTGCGCAGGGAGCTATGGACAGGAGCATGTTTGCTAATGTTACATCATTTTTGCAGCATATGTAACATGGTTAATAATGCTTCCACTTTCCATCATTGTACTAGAGCTATATACTATATGTGTACTTTGGTTCAGTGTTCTGTCACTTTAAAATACGTGTGGTTGCCGTTAAAGGAATGACGCACCTTACGTTCTTCCGAGTTTAACGTGTGTAATGCTGTGCTGAATGTTTTCAGAGGGTGGTTTTGGTTCATAATTTTGTCATGTAAATGTTCACTGTATGTACCTAGAGGAGTTGAGACATGGACAAACACTTTTGTGTGATGGTGGATTTGCAAACAACCGCATGTGGGCTATGTTGTTAGATATGTTAGCCAACTACCAAACTGAGTGTTTCTATATATTTCTAGTTACATGGTATATGATACTAGAAATATATCGTAACACCCTGCCCACAATAACCTTTACATTTTAACAATTTTAATTAATAAAAAAAATAAATTAAGTTCCATGCATCTATTATTCCATTACTTTTCCTGATGTTTTCGATTTTTGCTGTGGTATCGTTTTAGTATGCGTATCAAGCTAGGGAGGGTATCGTATTGAAGTCATAATTTTGGTATCATGACAACACTAATTAAAAGGTGTACATTTTGCAAGAAAGCTTTTGAGTCATTAACATACTTATTCTATACTTGTGAATTTACACTGATGTTTTGTTAAGATTATAGATTATGTCATTCAGCCATTGTTGCTTACTTTGGTAATAATCCATCTTCTCCAAAATAATTTTAACTTGATTATACTGTAATGCAAATTCCACATACAAAAGTCAACGGTTCTATGTATGTGACCCCAATTTCAAAGTTGTTTTTTTTATTATATGGATAAATTAAATGGAGAAACAAGTAAAATAGGTCAAGAATGTCTGAAGCACATTGAAATATTAATGTCAAACATCACATTAAGTCTTTGTAGCATCTTATTTAGTCATTTATGTTTATATATTTGCTTATTTGTTGTTGTTTTTTTGAATTATTTCTTATATTTACATTATTTTGATATTATAAATTCTGTCATATTTCTGCAAGGGTTTGGTTGTATTTACCGAATCAATTATGAAAGTCATCCTGATACGCAATCCCTCTACTTTTTACAGGAACAGGAAGTGATGTCTTTCTGTGTTGTATTTATTTCTCCACTGGAGACATTATCAGCACAACATTGTGACACTGTTCAACACTTCAGTGGTATAAAATGGTGACTATAATCTTGTTTTTCTCGCTAAATTGGCTGTTGAATGAAGTCACAATAGGGGTGACGCTGTTCTTTGTTCACGTGAAACCAAATCAAATCTTTGTGTTATGGTCCCTATATCTTATATTACATATAAATGTATATTGTGAACAATGACCTTTTTTGTTTCATTGAATTGATCAGAATCTGTGATACCCACTTGATACTGGAGGTGTAGGATGGTGGTTATATTGTTGTATGAGTGCCTCCTTCCTTTGTTCACATACAACTACCAGTGTAAAGCACAAAGCCTGCAGAGACTGCACTGATAAAATCCTCCTTTCAAGGTCACAGCAAACAGTAAATTTGCTGTTGATGATAACAGACTGTGACACACACACCAACCAATATCTATGATAATAACAGGTATGTATGTTACTTTTGTTTAGGGTAACCCTAATAGCCAGTCTATATCACTGTGTTTATCGCCAGCCTGGTTTTATATCAGCCACCATCTCGCGTCCTATCAGAAAACCCACTACAGTCACATCCATTACGACTCTCAAAGACTCCCTGATATCATTTCCACACTTGTCGTTTCATTGTCTCTAAAGTACTCCGTCCCCCCGGTATGAGACGCGGCACGCTATCAACACGCGTTATGATTACCATAAACCTGCACATCTCAAGCCATTAGCTGCTATCTCCAGTGGTGTTTCCAAATGGTTGTTTTAATGGACCAAGATTTTCCCTCTTAGCAAACTGCTCCATCTACAGTAATACTGGAAGACATTTTGTTTCTCTGGACCGATACAGTAAGCTGGCCTCGCATGGGTTCAGGCCAAATCAATGTGTTTTTGATGAGAAGGTTAAAGCTGAGTTTATTCAACAGAACCCAGCGGATCATCTAAAAAAGTTGATTAACATAGAAATGTGTAAGAGTTATTTAGGTTAAAGTTGTTGAGTGGATTCGCTACTAGACAAAATTTTGGTCATAAGCGCCATTTACCAGTGCCAAGTTTGTGTTTAATGTTTGGTATTATTTGCTGGAGTGAATATATTTCAGTGTAACGTTGGGGAATATTGTGAATTTTTGTGTGATTTCATTCCTGTATATTTTGACCACAGTGAATTTGTGTTGTCATCCTGTGCGGCTTCCGTACACACACATGTGACAAAGGGACAGGAAGTGAATTTTATTGTGAAGTTGTGTAAATAAACGAGTGGACGGCGGAGCGACACGGTTGTTTTACCGTTGCCATAGCTACTGGGCCAACTAAACGCGTAAATCAGTATCATGTCATCCTTGAAATGTGGTTATTGACAGAAAGTACGTTAAGATAAAGATAATAACAGTGAAGACTAAAGATAACCACTACAGTGACTATTTCGTACAAATCTTAAAAATAGCTTACGGAAAATATGTTTGTCATATTTTGTTGTTATTTGTTGATATAAGGGTCAGCCTTTATTGCCATTTATCCATGACATTGCTGTAAGTGTGTCATTATTTAGTGTGTTACATCACTTACCGTCTCTGAAGTATAATTATTGAAATTTATTAAGTAAGTAAAGGGATGTTGAAAACCATCACTTAAGCAATATGAGCCTCGGAGGAGATGCTGATCAATACAATGTTTATCTGGATTAAAATATAATCAGTAAAACCATCAAAAAAATGATTAAGCAATGTCTCTCTGAGCAATATTCACTCTAATAATTCACAGCCAAGCCCAGAAAGCTGTCCAGCTATTTACTACAGTGTGATGTTGTAAATTACTGCATAATCTGATAATGTAAGGCTTTTTATAACAGCCACAGAAGCCTGCTTCGTCCGCGTCCAGTGCCACAACAAGTAATTACTTGAATTTGTCAATCAAAGTCATATTTGAAGCTCTTTTCTTTATCATGCGCCACAGTATGCCTTCACAACTAAGTGCACAATGTTACAGGCTATCGTGAGCATTTCATTGTCAATTAGCGTTTCTGCGTTACTGTGTCGGCATTACGTTGTCAGCTTTTCGCCACACTTATCATTTTTAATTGCCACCAATTGAACAATTATGGTTGTGTCGAAAATATCTAGATAGTGTGAAATAGGCAATTAGTTATTACCACTTGAGGCAGCCCATACACAGTCACCCGCGCACACACGCGCACTAAGGAAACACATAGAGTTGCACAAATAAACTGGCATAAATGTGTGTATGCATGCACGCATGCACACACACACACACGCACACACACACACACACACACACGCACACACACACACACACACACACACACACACACACACACACACACTTGATTGTGTCTGCTGAGCTCAGCATGCAAGGACGGCTCATTTCCCACTTTTTTGCATTTTATGCTGATGTTTCACAATTCATTAGTGATTCATAATATTTATTGGGCCATTTAGATTGCATTATTTGCAATTTAATTAGTGATTGATAATTAATTATTAATAGAATTAGCATCAGACACAAGGAAAACGTGACATGGAAGTGGGTGTATTCTAACTATTTGCATGATAATAGCTAATGTATCAAGACAGTTAAAGGTGGGAGTCTGTATTATTCCTCATTACAAAACTGTGTATAGCTTTCCTTCTTCTCAAGAGATGAGGCTACAGCATATACAGCAGAACAGCACCCCGGGATCTGGTATAACAGGGGTTTCCTTAAAGATGCTTAATTTGATATCTAGAACATTAATATAGCAGCAAACAACTATTTGCTATGTAAAGATGAGTAATGTCTACCTGAGCAGAGAATGAAGTCACTCTCCCTCAATGTGTGTTGTAAATCCGAGCTTCTCTGGGCTTTGTTTACATAGTCGGGCCGGCCATGCGTGCTTTCAGTGCATGTCCGTGCATGCGAGCGTGCCCCATTGGCAAGCTTGTGGTCGCCTCTCTGCACTTCTCTCAGCCTCCTCCATGGTGAGAGCCATGAGCAGGCAACAGAAATGCTCTGAATTCTATATAAAGAACCTTTTTAAAGAAAATGACAATAGTGCAACATCATCATAGTCCATCATAGCACCATCATGCCACTTCCAGACACAGTTGTAGATGCATATTCGTATGCAATTTTATAGGGGTGCAAGAAAATATTGAAAAAATCGAATATCGCAATACTATGTTTTGTGATACTGTATCAAAAACTCTGGATCAATTTTTAATTAATAGTTTACATGCAAAGATTAACTCAGTCAATACTGTATTTCACTTGTAATAACCATAAAGCTGCGGAGGAAACAATATCATTGCTTTAGTCAATAGCCATGCAGCAATAATACACAACATCTCCAGACTATCATGCAGTCTGAAAAGACCTTTAATGAAAACACTGAGCCCCTTAATATGTCCATTGAGATATGAAATAAAACAGGATAGAAAATAGCAGCTGTAACTATAGGCTTGTGACAGCACAAGCTGTTCAAGATTCCATGTGTCTTTGCCTGGGTCATGCATATGTCAGCACGTGTAGATCTGTAGAGACCTGAGAAAGACATGCAGCTCGTTCAACTCCGCCTCATCTCTGAGCCTCTAGATGTGGCACAAATCTCCGTCAGGCGAAGTGTCTTCATGCCTCACTAGAACCTTACACCTCACAATCCCGTATTCTCACCCTGCTTCTTCATCTCGCTTTCAATTCTATACCACACCGCCAATTCACACTGTTCCTGGTTTATTTGTCCATTTGCAAGCACATGGTGACTTTTCTGATCTATCTCAAATTCTTTCTTGTGTTTTCATCCATTTCATTACATCTCTTTCTTCTATAACTTGTCTATACCTACACAATCCCTCCCACATGTAAAGGTATACTCCCCTTCCTCCCCATGTTCCTCTTTTCTCTGCTTTTCGACCTTACTGCACCTCTCAGTCCCATGGCTATGATGCCATCCACTTTACTTTGGGAGAAAACATTATTCCACTTAAAGACACCCCAATGACACTGTAGCGATTTGCTATCACTACCACGGGAGGTTATTATATTTTGGCTCATCACAAACACCCATCCCTGTCACACGACGGGAAGACGGTGGCCCTCGTGTCTCTGATTTAAACTCTACTGCTATTTTATGATTTTAAGGATCCCATCTGCCGCTGGCGAAAAGGTGCCACGGTCAGCTTCTGCTGTTTGTCGCAACCTACACCCAGCAATTCTTCAGGCTCACTGGCCCCCCCGTGTGGACCGACAGTATCAAACTCAAGAGACTCCCACTGTGACCAGGTCAAGGCACCAAAACCTCAAGTACCGCAAAATCAAACCCACCTAGGACTGATCCATTTCGATCATTTCATGTTATTACATGTAATTCTGCTCCTTCTCAGACTAATTGCCTGCCTGAATCTATTCCATTCTGTTTGAATAATCCATTTACTTTTAAGACCAGAAAAGGCTTCGGGTTGATTCATTGAATATTCGAAGTGTACTCCAGCACCAGAAACTTGATCACTTGAATATATTAGTCTCTCAAGCAGACCAAGATATTTCGACTCTTACAGAAACTTGGCTTAAGATGAGCATTAGTGATTCTGAGGTGGCCTTAAATGATTATAATCTTTTTAGAATGGACTGAATTGGAAGGGGCGGTGGGGTAGCCATTTACGTAAAATACTGTTTTTCTGTTTCCATTTCACATGCTCTTACTGTGTCCAAATGTTTTGAATTCATTGCCCTAAAGATAAATATCGGGTCTAATAATTCCATTGTTATAATTGAGATCTATAGACCTCCATCAGCTGATGATAAGTCCATTGATTATGAATATCCATCCATCCAATATCTGTAACCGCTTATCCTATTCAGGGTCGCGGGGGGGCGGGGGGGGCTGGAGCCGATCCAAGCTGACATTGGACGAAAGTGGGGTACACCCTGGACAGGTCTCCAGACTATCACATGGCTGACACATGGAGACAGACAACCATTCACGCTCACGTTCACACCTACAGGCAATTTAGAGTCAACAATTAACCTGCATGTTTTTGGACTGTGGGAGGAAACCTGAGTACCCGGAGAAAACCCACACTAACACAGGGAGAAGGGACCTAACTGAAGCTGACGTAACTTGCTTCCCAAGCAATCGGTCATACCGTTACAACAAATGCTGAAATGCACTCCCACTTAATATCGCCGCATTAGGCCTCATATTTGGTGGCCAGTTGACTTGCCAACACAAAAGGCGCCTTCTTAACATCGGGGAGAAGTTAATTCTTCCACCAGCGAAGGATGAATGTTTGAAACGTTTTGGGGAAATGGCAGCTAACAAGGCTGGGCATGTCGCCCTCTCTGCTAACACAATTGAGGAGAATAGACGAAATTGCAGAGGATGTTGAGAGGCAATTGTTCGAGAGGCTTAGTGAGTCCCTGTGGCGTGCCATTCAAGTGGATGAGTCCACAGATGCAGAAAACCAGGCGATTTCACTTGTCTGTGTGTGTGATACATCCATCAAGATGACTTCCAGGAGGATTTACTCGCTGCTTTATTGCTGCCAACTAAAACAACATGACAGGAAATATTCACGGGCTTTGATGAATGCCGTAGATGTCCAGTAAACCGAGCTGGGTGATGTGTGTGGGTGGGCGTGTGAACCGATGGTACTTTCCAGCTTCACTGCTTGTGTGAAAAGGTGAGCCCACTCACTGTGTCTGGTGAGTTGCTGGCAAGTGAGATAGACAGTGTGTGATGTACAGTATGTCGAACGTATGTGGATGAAACACGACTTTACAAGAACATGGACGTGAAATACAAGTGGCTCCTTCTAAACATGGCTGTACAGTGGCCTTTTAATCATATACTACTCAGTGTTAACCTATAAAAGTGTGTCTACCTAAGAAAGGGTTTTTACTGGTCAAGCACTTCACTACTCAGCATTGGTTGGCAAATGGTGTAGAAGCAATATAAAAAAGTATTTTCACATCTCGTTGATTACCTTCATGACGTTGTCCATGATGAATTTCACTGCTTGTCAAGTCATTTAGTCTAGCAAACATGTGCCAACCACATGTTTTGTTGTAATATTTTTGGGACATTTTATGTCTTATAATTATTATAAATACCATGTATCTGTGAAATTGAGTTTGTGCTGAAACAGACTACTCTTCAAGCCACCATCCACCTTTTCCTTTGTTCACTTCTCAACAAGCTCAATATTTCCAATTTTTTTTTAATCTTCAAAGCAAAATTGCAATATTGGGCACGATGGCTTAAAGTAATAAACTTGAAGATTTTCATTTAAATAAATGACTGTTAAGTAACTATCGATCGGCATGTGGTGATCGAGCCTATGGCTCACTGATGAAAGTATTGCAATGTTAATATGTTTGTATTAGAACTGGGTGACTGTGGCAACATTCCCGGAAAAAAGTGCTGTATTAACTTACTGCTCATGCAAACCGAACATTTCCTGTTGCTGCTGCTTCACATTAAAAGCTGGCGAAACATGAGCTGACTTTTATTATGACGTTATCACAGGAAATGCAATGTGTTTGCATCGCTCATCTGCAACCGACATTGGGCGAAGGCGGGGTACACCCTGGACAGGGGTCTCCAGTCCATCGCAGGGCTGACACATAGAGACAGGCAACCATTCACACTCACATTCACACCTACGGGCAATTTAGCGTCAACAATTAACCTGCATGTCTTTGGACTGTGGGAGGAAACCGGAGTCCCCGGAGAAACCCCACGCTAACATGGGGAGAACATGCAAACTCCACACTGGATTTGAACCTGCGACCCTCTAGCTGTGAGGTGCAGTGCTAACCACTGCACCACCGTGCAGCCCCAGTTTGTAATATTGCAAGGAGTAATTGAACAAGAAGTAGCAGACACAGTGAGCTGTTTGATGAAGAGCTGCAGGCGACAGGCTGCACACCTCCAACATCTCAGCGAGGTAACCAACTACTTTCGCTTTCTACTGCTGCTTGCAGACTCAATCCCGTGAGCAGCATAAAATCACATCAGTTGTTTACAGAAGCATGAAAAAAAGGCCAATTATTACCTGACTTCTTTATACAATCAATACAATACAATCGAAACAACAGTTTGTTTTGCTGCCCCCAGTATTCTAGGACCTGTAGTATTAAACCACATTTGCTCTTACTACCATTAAACAGGGTGTTGTAAAATCAACCAGGATTGCCACTTTAAGCTATATTTTTCCTGCATACTGTACATGCACTATGTGGGAGAAAGAAACCGCCAGCACCCGTCAACTCTCATGCAGCATCACCTGCTCGCACTGTCAGTGGGAGTTTGAGCGTTATTTCACATCTTATAGAGGACCCAAGAGCAAAAAAAAAGAATGAATACAATGCTGTATGTCTACAATCTGTCTCATCGTCATCATCCCTCACAGCATACCACCAGGAGAAACTGCTGGAACCAAAATTTATGGATTAAATACTAACTAACATTCCCATTCTGTGCCATTCCTCTGGATTAAAGTGAGGTAAAAATATGAATTGTACCGTTGCCTTTTCTCTTTTATATACTTGTGTATTTCAGCAGCCATCAAAATGAGCCTCCACAATAGACTTGATGCCATATGCACACCTCTCACTCTTGCAGAAGCTTGGCCCAGGGCTCGCATTAATAGTGACTTAATGCAGTTTTGATGGATGGTTGTAATATGATTTAACACGGCATAACCTAGACCCCATTTTTATTTATTTAAATATTGCTACTCTCTGCTCTCTTCCCCTTCTCTGCATTTTGCATTCAACCACCACCTCCTCCTCCTCCTCCTCCTTTTTACTACAAAAAATCTTTTATTTCTTTCCTCATTTCACTCCATCTTCATACCAACTGTACGATTCAACAATGTGGGCAAGCATGCATGCAACACAGCTGTATATCTCAATGAATTTCTCTCCCTCTCACATGTACGTACACACACACACACACACACACACACACACACACACACACACAGGATGAGCTGCATGCCAATTTCTACGGCCATGAGAGCGTGTATACAACCTAACCTCCTATATGTGAAATATTAATTCAGCCTGTCTTCCTGTCACATGTCACGCGTGCACACGTACATTTCCACATTGCTGTACGCTCACACACAGAAAGATAGGCATGCACACGCACTCAAGCCCACACTACAAATGCTGGGATTGTTCAGCCGTTGGGACAGAGGCTGTGATGAATGATTGCAGATAATGCAAAAAAAACGTGAGAGGGGTTGCATCAAACGGCTCCCTTCAAAAGGATTCTCGGCCTAGCTGCTTCTCCTGACTGCTCCTGTATAGGACGACGAGTCAGTTACAGCTTAAAAAAAAAACGACACTCGGAATGTGGATTTCTATTTTTGACAGGATACTAACCATATTCAACAGATTTTTTTTTTTTTTACTTGCTGTCAGTTGCCCTGTTCTACCCTCATTTCTCTTTACTCTGTCACTCCTCTTCACTTCTTTACTTTCTCTCATGTCTCTTCATCTCCCTCATTACTCCACTTTTGCCTCCTTTTTCACTGTTTTGCTCCCTTGTTCTCCTTCCTTTCTCTGCCAGCTCTTATTTCTCCCCTCTTAACTACGTTATATTTTCCAATATGGTCTCTCAAATGGTTTCCCCCCATCTCTTCTCCTTCTTCACTCTTTACCCTTCCACCTCATCTTCCCTCCTGGTCGCCCCTCCCTCTCATTAACTTTACTAATACCTCTTCCCGTTCCATCCTCCCATCCTGCTCTGTTATCTCTATCTCTTTTCTTCTGCTCTGTCCTAAACCTACTCTGCATCCCTCCATGCCACACTCTTTGCCTCCCGGGTGTCAGCTAATCACGGCCTCAGGTGGAGCGCTGTCATGGTACCCACAGCGCGAATGGACAAAGCCAACTACACACTGGCCCCCCCCCCCCCGAGGAAAAAAAAACCTTGTCTACCTGCCACTGGTGGCTTAGGCGCCCTAACACACATAGATTCACACACACATACAGACAGATGAGCACCAACAGGCATTCAGACAAAAAGACACATTTGTATACAGTCAAAAAAAAATAGTTAAGTATACTTCAGTTCAAGTAAAGGTAAGTGGATCTGTGCAGACAGAGATGTAAAATAAATAACATCCATGAAAGAAGTTTAGCCAAACAGATTTTTAAAGATACTCTATTGAAAAACCTTGTCCTCTTTGGCTGGTGATCATTCACTGATTTAAAAGCACTGGCAGACAGTTACAAAACAGAGCAAGGTCTGCAAAAACACACTTGCTGCATCCCTAACTTGTTATCGTTAGACCCCAGCAAACTGTTAGACTCATTTTCTGTTACCAGTGTAGCATTAAAGCAAGGTGGAAATAGCAAGCTAAATCTGCCATCTGCTAGTTAGCTAGCTAGCTGATTCCACCATGCTTAATGCTACATTGGTACGGTGACCAGACGTCCCGGTTTGTCTGGGATTGTTTCAAGCTGTGTGTCCCGAGTCCCAACTAATACCTATAAAACACTCAAATGTCCCGGTTTTCACCACATTTAAAATAATGATACAAATATCATATTTCCATAGACGTTTATCAAGTTCTGTCCCCCTCATTCAATAACTTGTACACATGAGATCAGTGTATATACAGAGAGGCAGCACAGCTCTCACCGCTGCAGTCTTTAACTAGAGTGATGTTGTCATACCACAATTACACACACAGGCACGGCAGATCTGCCGGTTACATTTTGTGCAACCAGCATCAGACTGTTGAAACACAGAACCCCCTTGTGCTACATATCAAATGTGTCGTTTTGATTTATTATTCTACACAGTTCCTTCTGCGCATCTTATAGCTAGCCTTATAACTTAGTCTAGCTTATAACTCCATCAGGACCGTCCGTTCCTGTCAAGTCTTTCACCCGGTGTCTCCATCCTGGCCAAAATGTCATCTGAGCTCCATATTTTTAATTATAATAGCCTGTGGCTGTGGCGAGCAACGTGATGTGATAGAGATGGTTCGGGTTCAAAACTAAAGTTGAAAAATAATTGCTGTACCAAGGCCCAGACGTCAATAGGTTTTCTCTGAGGAAAACTCTCTACAGGACTCCCAAACTGTCAGTGCGTCATGACTCATGATGGGGATAGCTCGATTAAATGTGATTAAAGGGGGTGAAAGTAGTGAATGTGATAAGTCATGATTGTCACAGCCTATAATACATCCCCCCTACCCTCCCTATAATAATGAATTCTCTCTGATCTCACCTCGTGCTCGAATACACCACAGGTGTAAAAACGCATGCGGTACGTGCATATTTGCGGGTGCACATGCATGAACATGTGGTACACTTAAGGCTCCCGATTTGGGGGTTTGAAAATATGGTCAGCCTATACATTGGTAACAGAAAATGAGCCGAACAAAGGTGTCACTCGCTCACACGCTGTGAGGCCTCAAGTTGTTAAATCTTACTCATTTACTCTGGCTGTCTATGCTTCGTAACTTGACTTACTACTATGAGTTTTACTACTCCCCTGCTCGTTTTAGCTGCCACCTCAGTGAGTCTGTGACTTGTCGTAAGTCGATTTGGCTTATACGGAAGTTAGTCCGCTACAACGGTGGCAATGGCAACAGTACACATTAAAATGGCCGCCACTCTGACCATCACTGCTACGTTGATTTGAATGGGAATGTCCGTTCTACTCCTGGTCTATTTCTATGGGTGCAATAGACATGAAACTTTTAACCAGAGGGCAGTGAAGCACTGCTTCTCAGCCTGTTGTTGATATAGAAGTTAGGGTGAAGTTATGTGTGCAGGATTTAGGTGCACTAGGGATTTGAAGCAAATCCCTCAGATGTTACATCACTCAAAAATGGCCCGATACGGAGCTGTAGAGAGAGACGAGGCTGCAGAGGACTGGCCTCCAAACACACTTCACTCACTTGTGTTGTTAGATCAGGAGGAGATAGGATAACGGTGAAATTAATAATTAAGATCTCAACCGCATTCTTTGGAAATACAAACAACGTTTTTGCCAATTCATACCCAAACACACACCTCCTACAACGATACCGCTCTGTTTGCTACCCACTAGGTAACTGTCAAGTACGGTTTGGCCGGGGTTAGCGCCCCAAATGACATTTGATTGGATAAATCTATGCAACCAGCCAAAAAAAGTCCTGCATTTTGATCTAGAACTATATATAGGTTATACATTTTGAACATTTTTCTCTTACCATATGTATTTGAATAAACAGCTGTACACTATTTATGCCTGTGTTTGAATAGTGTGTGCCTGGCCAAAGGCCTTAGACTGAATGTTGAACCAAGTGAACTACCTGTAATTAAAAGTGAGAGTGGCTAATTGTATTCCGTTCCTCTTTCTGAGCAGAGATAGCGCTGTGAGGATTAGCTCTGGTCTTAGTCCTGCCTCACCACCTGCTGTGTAGTAAGCATAATGATTTCACTCGCCGTAATCTCTGTAGCATTTACTCCGATTTTGTAATGCAGCGCTGGTGTGCAGCAGCATATTGTGCATGAGTGGTGTCACCGAGGGGGGTTATGAATAGAAATGTAAAGCCGGCCTAACACGGTGTTATCAAATTGCTCCTCCTGCCCTTTTTGCAAATTTGCACACGCACTCGCGGACTCAGACCTTCTAATCACGTCCCGGCAACAGCAGCAGAGTTGGTCAAAAGTAGAAGAGGAGCCTTGTCACTATGTGGCTCTATTCATTATTGATTAGAGAAGGTAGGGGATGTGTGCGTGAGAGAGAGAGAGAGACAGAAAGATGAATATGAAGAGCGACTCGGGAGTACAAAAAGTGGGGCAGGAGGTAGTGAAAGTGACGAAGGGGGGCAACAGTGTGAGAGGAGTGGACCAGAGAAAGTAAGGGGATTATAAGAGATGAGAGTACAGAACCAGACATGTGAAGAAAAGGAGGCTGACAGACTCAGAGATGCCGTGAGTCGGAAATAGAATAATGTTTACACAAAACTATCTGTGTGGTTACCAGCTTCAAATTTATAATGACGGGCAGATAATAAATTGCCACATGCTACGTTTCATGTTTTTCATATAAAATATATAAAATATACATACGTCTTGTTTTTGTACGCCCACCACAAACATTGCTGGTTCCCTTGTGTGTCTGCGTCTGTGTGGGCTCAAAGAGATGAAATGGTGCCATACTACATGTGACATTTTCTGCTTCTTAACATTAAAACCACATTTTTTTGCAAAGGCATTGCTTTCTATCTCAATGAAGATAACGCAACTGGCCGCTCCTGGTATTAAAGGAATGGTTTGGACATTTTGGGGGGATACACTTCTTCGCTTTCAAGCCGTTTCTCACCAGTGCGATGCAAAAATGCGGTGCAGGAATGCGGAAAATTTGCATTTGGATTTTCTGTTTTTGCAATGAGTCTCCTCGTCAATAGCGCCCATGTCCACTCCATACAACAAAAACCTATCCAGACAGAGAATGCAATCTAAGGGGCTAACATTAACTACACAATACATAAACTAATTGGACCCCAAGTTGGATGCTAACGCTAACGTTAGCTGTGTTGGCTAGCCCCGTTCCGTCACCTACATTAGCAAGTGCATATCAGCTACATTACAATCTTCATCTTATGATCTCAAGCCATATGTTGTCCTTTATTTGGTTGTTGACGTAGTAGTGTTTGTCGTACATTATTTGGGTGTTGAGAAGTGGACAGCACATTGTTATTCCAAAAAAACAATAGTCCGAAAAACGTCCCATTTGCCCGACAGTCTGTTCCCCCGAAAACAAACGGCCATTATTCCAAGGATCCCAGAATGACGGCGATCAGTTGGAACAAAGGATTTCATTGCTCAATCCACTGAAGTCAAGGTCCGTCCTAATATTTTTTCCCCACATGAATGTTCTGCAGGGGTGTGCAAGCATTCATAAGAACCCACAAAATCAGTTTGTATAAATTTCCATGCAAATTTTTCGGACAAAATTCCGTGCTTGGTGTGAAACGGCTTATCTTGCAGAGAGTTAGAGCTGAAGATTGATACCACTCTCATGCTTATATGCTAGATATAAAGCTAGAGCCAGGAGATTGTTAGCTTATGCATACAGACTGGACACAGGGGGAAACAACTAGCATAGCTCTTTACAAAGGTTGAAAAAATACACCTATCAGAACCTGTAAAGCTTATTAATTATCATATATATCGTATTTGTTTAATCAGTACAAGAACTGAAGTATAAACACAACAAGTTGTGGTTTTACAGGGAGTTATGTGCCAGACTATTTCTTGGCACTCAGCAATGACTTTCTGGAGTCTCTGCCGGTTGCCTGGCAACTTCACAAAACCACAACTTGTCGCTTTTACACTCCGGTTCTTGTACGGAGTAAACAGCCGAGATATCACGTGCTAAAGCTGTGACATTCAGGGTCAGAGCCAACACATGAGAGAAGTATTGATTTTCTCATCTAACTCCTGGCAAGAAAGCAAATAAGTGTGTTTCCGACAAGGTCATACCATTCCGTTAAAAGAGGCAGAAGAAGGAGTAAAGCAGATCACAGACCCTGATCCAGCGAGTGCGTGTTATCATGAGCTAACCGAGCATTGACATGAAGCCTAGCAGAATAGTCAGAAGGCTGGAGCTCGAAGAAAGAATGAATTAGCTGCAAATTAAAAGTCTGATTTGGAACACAATGTTAAAGGTCTTATTGACAACATTTGGATGCAGACGAATATTTAAAAAGAAAAAAAACATCCGCCGAGCATTGGAAAGGTGCTGAATAAAGTATCGCTTTTCCTAAATAAAATGATTATGATAGTGATTAAAAAATGTTGACGGGTCCAAAATGAATGTTTTGTTTATCTCTGTGGAAGATATCTGACATTTGGTTCCCACTTCTAACAAGGCTTGTGAGCCGATAGTAAAACGACGTTGGTATCACGTGGTATCTCTGGGTCGTCAGTTAGTGTGGAAAAAAACAGATAAATGTCTGAGATTGACTGTAAATGTCCGGCAACGACTTGTTGTGAAGTAAACTCAATGCAATCTAGTGGCTCAATGTCATCAATAGCACCTTTAAGCACAGCATTGAGGCTTTTAGAGGCAGCAAGGACTTTCAGATATGGTCTAGGTTGTAATTTATTTTGTAATCAGACTAATGTCTCAAAATAATTAGGTAATGATTTATTGATGTTACCTTTAAGTTTGGCACATCAGCACGCTGTGTCACTTCTTGCCTCGGGAAGCATAATTCTTAGAAGTACCCAATGGGGTTTGGTTGAAAAGCACATAAATATATTTGATGATTGTCATTTCAGTGATCATGCATTCAAGACTGTGGCTGTAGTGGGAAGCTCTGTAATAATACAAATAACAATGAGTGAATAACAATGTTTTTGCATTATAATACCAAAAAAATATCCATTTACCAAATACCTAGACTCGGAAAGTTCCCACGGAAATTGCGAGTTGCTCTTACAGCCTCTGCGATGATACTTGTGAAGTAATAGGAGACGACATATCCCCCTCTCTCAGCCAAGCTCAAGTTCAGTGACGCCTGTGAAATAACATCAAAATGCTCTGCAATACCCCGAGGTGCTATGCATGGCTGTGAAGATCTGCTCTGAAGAAATTATTGGTGTCAAGGCAAATCTGCAAGGTATAATTTAGACTCTTTTACAGCTGTTTTAACTCACTGGCATCCTACTGTAGTATACAGAAGTAGCTTTTATACCAGTTGCTCATCTGCCGTTGACAACTCAACAGCCATGTGTGTATTAAAATATGATACATACAAAGTAAATTATACCGAGTGTACTAAAAATCCACAAAGGTATAACATGACGTCAAATATATTATATTGCACCAAGAACCATAATGTTTTGTGTCCGCTTTGCAGCTATTTATTCACTACACATTTTGCTTGGAAGTAAGCATAGTTTTGGCTTTTCTTGTTGCTAAGAGAGCCCTGAAAACCTTTTTTTAGCTGTAGGTTTATTGATTTTATTCCACAAATAAAAAAGAAAGAAAACAATTACTTGCTGTTGTGATTGTGTCCTCTGACAGTAACATACAAAAGTTAGCCCTTTCTAACAAAACAATGTAGGAAAAGAAAATAGGCCAAGGATGTAGAGAGAGGGTCCAGTTATCCACGCAGGTCGTAAATCCTGTAGGTGTTGTGAAACCGAGCTAAATACACACACGCAATACCAAGTCAGGTATCATAATTACTGTTAAGCATGAGGTCAGGGGAGATTTGAGTGGGCCCTGCCTTGAAACTGTGTGCCTTCAGGGCAACAACCATTTCACAGCTTCTCATGATTCGAAAAACCCAAGAGCACTGTCTTAATTAAAGCTTCTTCTCTTTGTGTCTTATCTTATATTCAAATTCAAGCTTCATTATTTAGTTACACAAATGGATATTAGCCATGGTTGCAAACTGCAGTAGTATAAATGACAACACAAGATGAATTATTTAAAAAAAATGTATGTTCATACAAAATATATTGAAGAATTGGCTTAGTTTCTCATACAAATACTATAATGTACTATAAATATACACACACGCAGTATATACATGTATATATTTTATACAGTACTGTACATTGTGTTTGATTAAGGGAGCTGATGGCAGATGTGTATTCTGCGTACACAGACCTCCTGTTCCCAGCATGATTCATTAAAGGTGCAGTGTGTAGGATTTGGCAGCATCTAATGGTGTGGTTGCAATCAACTGAGTACCCCTCTGCTCACTGCTCTCATTCCAAGACCGCAGTTACGTGAGCCGCCGAGTGCAAAACCGTGGTAACGCCATTCGCATCACTAAGAGGCCATCTTTACCATCTTTAACACTACTTTAGGAGCAACTGAAGTTAGACGGCGGCTGGCGGTACCGCGGTTTTGCAGTTTCATAAGCATGTCGGAGAACTACAGTGGCCTTCAGGTAAAGTAAAAATGTGAAAGGCTCTCTCTAGAGCCAGTGTTTGATTTGTTCGTTCTCACTTCCTATGTAATTATGAAAGGCTCATTCTAAGCTAATGGAAACACAACGATTCTTAGTTATGATATTATATTCCATTTCTGCTAATAGATCACACAAAATGTCGCAAACTGTTTCTTTCAGTTTTGGTATTTTCTCAGCCAATTTTGGAAATCTTACTCTTGTTACTCTTATATTTTAAGCAGTGAAGTAAAAGACATTCTGCTTATCCTCTGTTTGTCCTAAGAGACAACATCTGCTTACCGCTTTTTCTCCGAGCAGCCATATTTTCTTGTTGCGGCTCATGTAACCAGGCTGAGTCTGCGCATGCTTAAGGTTTTCTTTAAAATAAAAAAAAAGAAATCGTGTTATTGTCAATGTTGCATTGAACTATTCATGTCTATATAATTCACAAGTATTTAAAGAAAGCAATGGCATTTTCTTTGACCTCCCTCACACACACAGAAACAGATGTTTCAACCTCTTCCTGCAGACATTTATGCTTTAACCCTCTTGTGCAAGCAAACAGAAACACACACACACACACACACACACACACACACACACACACACACACACACACACACACACACACACACACACACACACACACACACACACAGCGAACACAACCCTATTGTGTTCCCGTGCACTCACACACTCGATAGCCGACTCAATGACACACCCAACGGCCATGGCACGACATGACCAATCACCAGGACAGCAGTGAGAAGCCTTTTGGCACTTTGTGAATGGTGCCCCTGAAAAGGAGAGCGGAGGAGTGCCATTTCAGCCATTAGATGAAACGCCTTGACGTGGCAGGAGCAGAGGAAGAGGCTTGTATTGTGAAATTGTGGCTCCACAATGGCCAATTCTTCAGGGGCATCCATTTTTTCGGAATCAAACACCGTTACGGTAATGGGTCTGGGCTTTTAAAGGTACAACCCATATGATGGCTAAAATGCACCTGGTATTTGGTTTCTCTTTTTGAACCATTCTCCAACTGTAAGGGTGTGTGTCGGAGGATAAAAGTGGTTTAAGATGCAGGTGTAGATAAAGACCCTGACAATACACATGTGCTTACAAACAGAAAAATGTATATATGTACAGATTAGGGCTGTCAATTGATTAAAATATTGAATCACACGATTGTCCATGATTAATTGAGATTAAGCACACATTTCTTTATCTGTTCAAAATGTACCTTAAAGAGAGATTTTTCAAATATTAAATACTCTTATCAACATGGGAGTGAGCAAATATGCTTGCATTATACAAATGTATGTATATATTTACAATTGGAAATCATTTAACAACACAAAACAAGTAAGGCGTGACCCTGAAGAGGATTCTTTCACAACAATGACCCGCTGGCTGTACATTATCCCGCTTATTACACGGCTACTTACCTAAGAAATCAACAATGACACAAAAATAGTCCGCCAGAGTCCGTAGCAACAGTCTGCTATACATAGCAACGGTCTGCTATAAAGAAATAACAGACCGTAGAACGCCGTGATTGACCAATCAGAATCTAGTATTCCACAAAACCGTGTAATAATGACAAATATTGTCCAGAAACCCTCACAGGTACTGCATTTAGCATTAAAAATATGCTCAAATCATAACATGGCAAACTGTAGCCCAACAGGCAACAACAGCTGTCAGTGTGTTGACTTGACTATGACTTGCCCCAAACTGCATGTGATTATCATAAAGTGGGCACGTCTGTAAAGGGGAGACTCGTGGGTACCCATAGTACCCATTTTCATTCACATATCTTGAGGTCAAATGTCAAGGGACCCCTTTGAAAGTGGCCATGACAGTTTTTCCTTGCCAAAACTTGAAACGTTATTTAGCCTCCTTTGCGACAAGCTAGAACGACATGGTTGGCACCAATGGATTCTTTAGG
Organism: Sebastiscus tertius; assembly: GCA_916701665.1. NCBI lineage: Eukaryota > Metazoa > Chordata > Actinopteri > Perciformes > Sebastidae > Sebastiscus > Sebastiscus tertius. The sequence goes on from CAKAOH010041425.1 coordinate 76,605, forward strand.
TTTTTTTAGTGTCATATGATGCCAGTATCTTCACTTTAGCTTTAAAACTGAGCCCATTACAACCTCCAAAAGATCGATTGTGTTAATGAGTTAAAGAAATTAGTGCCGTTAAAACCAATTTGCATTATTATCGCGTTAACTTTGACCGCCCTAGTACAGACACATCCGTCCACACACAGGCATGAGTATGAGTTTCCAGGTTGAACTAAAGTCCATCACAACCCTTTAGGCTCAATGAGCTAAGCACTAATTGCAAATACAGCTGTACGGCAAGTTTCTGAGGAAGTTGACAAAGCAAAGTCCTCTGCTGTTCTTTTCAACTTGGACTCTGAGCGACCAAGGTGCATTACAGAAAGGAAGGGGGGGGGACCACGTAGTCCAATTGATTGCTGTGAAATACAAAGAGACGCCACACTTTTATCAGTGGCTATTCCCCTCTCCCTTTGGACCGTAGCTTGAAAAGCTCGGCGTTCCCTTAAAACTCTGTAAAGCCGTGGAACAGCTTTAACATCAATAGCTTTGAATATCACAAGAAGGTCACTATTTAATGTTTCTATGGTTACTGAAATATGCACATGCACAAAAGCCCATTTGAATTATTATTTGTTTTACTACACTGATTGGCCTCACTTCAGTTTTAATAAAGAAGCTCTGCCTTAGCCTCGGAGCCTGCTATGACCATCTCAAGACAATTTTAACAGTCGACTACCATTATGTTGACTTTTATACTAATTTGCAAAAAAAAAAAGCCAAACATGAAACCACTCCTTTGTTGCAGTAGTACACAGTAATTGAGAATTGGCAAACTATAACATATTGCTCATCTTCCTTAGTGAATACATACAGTTCTCCAAGATAGAGGAAATAACGATGTGGTGTTTTGTTGACCCTGCACTTTCACTAGAGTATAAAAGTAAGAAGCATCCTCTAACTGCAGGTTATTCTTTGTCTTTGTGAAGACTAAAACCATTTGTTTCTTGCTAAGAAAACATTGAACATGATGCTGTTGACATATTATATAAATGCTAACACAAGGGTGTTTACAGGGACGTCAATGGTGCTCTGAATGGGACATAATGCCACAAAAGAAACTGGTCTTAATAAGGCCATTCAAAACATTAAGGCATCAGTAACATTCAATATTGAATTGATTCTCTTTTCTGTGGAAGAATTTGGTTTTATTCTCATCTTTGTGCCAAAACTGTGGTTGAATGAGTCCATAATTATGTTTGGATTGGTTGTATTGAAGGTCTATTAACAATAAAAGGTCCATTTGCTTCTCTGATAATGTTCTATGAATGATGCCCATCGTGCTTTTATTCTCACGTCTCAGTCATTGGCAGACACAATGGTAGCAAATCTTTCAACACTGCAGCATGCGCTCTCCTTCCTCCGGGATCCAAACCACAAGCTGAGAGAATTGTTTTATACTCAGTCGGGTTTCGCCCTGCTCTAGACCTGCGTGGGGATTTTCATTTCAATTTCTTCTGCAGGAATCTTGGCCGCGTGCACTGATTCTGGCACTGAATAAATCTCTTTCTTTTGAATCATATGGCAAAAGCACACTCATGAGTTACAAAAAATGTCTGTGCCAAGCTGGGAATCTGCTCAACATGTTGCATCCCTCCGGGAAAAGAGCTTTTCTTACTTCCGTCACATTTTGGTCAATCAATTAATGCTGAGCTTCAAAAGTGTACCCTTTCCTTTGCTAATATGTATTCTTAAGTATTTATGGTGCTTTGAACTGAATCAGTCACATACCTAATCCCCTGAAATCATAAAATCAATAGCCTCTCCTGTTGGCCAAATTAACTAGAATAAGGCTTCCGTTGTTGGACAATACGGTCCATGAGCCCTATTTAAACCATCTATAGCGCATGGTTGAAAGTGCATGGCGCAAGTGCATTTAGGGAATCTCCAACTCCAATTTTGGTAGTTAAACAACGCATAATCTGGGAGCAAAGTAGGGAAGCAAGGGGCATTTAGTCTTTTAATGAACCAGAGGCGTGTTTTGGGTGTAACGGGAGTGTCATCTCCCATTCCCTTTAAAGGCCAGGTGCGCCTGCACCGGGTGCATTGCTACTGCTACTGCTACTGCGCTGCGTGCCGCTTTGCAAGTAAGGTGTAAGATAGGGCCCCATTAAGTTTAACAGTGTCTTCCACCAAACTAAAGTCAAACAAGCAATTGAAAAGCAAAATGCATGCACTTATACAACATGATTTTGTATTTGCTTTGAATTCATTTTATCTCTCTCCCTTCACTCTTTACTCTCTCCTTTCCTGGCATTTTTAATCCATTTCCTCCCTACAATAGACCTGCTATCACCAAGACAAGTTGGTTTAATATTCTATCTCATACCATCATATACAGCAGACACATTTAAGTCAGTCACTCGCTCTCTCATCCTGCTCACTCGTGTTTGCCAACTTGACTTCTCTTTCATTTGCTTGCTCATTTTCGGTGAGATGAGTTTGGGAAGCAGTTTAATTCGACATTACTGTAAATCTTTTCCACTTCTTTGTGTTCTCTTTCATACAGTGTGTGCACAGAGGATCTAAACATAAACTAGGGCTCAGTTGCTGTGGGGTTTTTAAAGTTCAACACTGACATTTTTGCAATAAAGCCGCAGTTTTGTGTTAATATTCTGTATCTTTCATTCGGACCATTTTAATGCCCAAAAGAATCACTGGTTTTCCCACAAGAAGTTTACGGTCGGCTGGGCGGAAAATCCTTTGAAGCAGCTTGCACACCATAGATTAACAGTCTCCTATGAAAATGAGTACCTTTGAATTTGTCATTGATCGAAGAGCTGTAAAAGGCCGGACTCAGATTTCAGAAGGCTCGGACACATTTATCCCACGTTTCCTGACAATCACTATTGATCTTTAACACAGGATATCTGGTAATGAGGGGTTTTCAGCTAGTTTAACGAAATGCTGGAAAGCTCATCAGAGCCAACCTGATCATTTCAAATAATTGCAGTGTTTGTCTGATATGAAGGAAAGGCCGGTTAAAATTTGACAAGCACCATCATCTGTGCCTTCCTAAACATAACTACACAAACTGAAAAGAAGAGTTTAAGGAGAACTCACACCAGGTGAAGGAGACAAAGACAGAGAAAAAATGTAAAATATCTCCCTATAGTATGATTCGAATACAATGAATTTGACTAACTCTTGCAGTAATTTAATCTTGGCCGAAGACAAAAGGCCCCCGGCCACCTACTCAGTGGTAAGATACAGTAATAATCACTACCTTTATACAAATAAGTCATTAACAAGACCAAAAGTCTGCATTAAAGGAACAGTGTGTAACAGTTTGAGGGATCTATTAGCAGAAATGGAATACAATAATCATAACTATGTAGTCATTGGTGTATAATCACCTGAAACAAAGAATCATTGTGTTTTCATTGGCTTAGAATGAGCCCTTCAAATCTACATAGGGAGCGGGTCCTCTTCATGGAGTCTGCCATGTTTCTACAGTAGCCCAGAACGGACAAACCAAACACTGGTTCTAGCAAGAGCCTTTTGTGTTTTTACATAACCTGAAGGCCACCGTAGTTCTCCGACACACTTGTGAAACTGCGGTAAAGTGAGCTGCACAGTGTAAAACCGTGCTACCACCAGTCGCCATCTGACTTCGTTGCTCCTAAAGTAGCGTTATTATAGTAAGGATGACTTCTGAGCGAGGCGAATGGCGTTACCACGGTTATGCACTCGTCGGCTCACGTTACCGCAGACTTGAAAAGGGAGAAGTGAGCGGAGGGGTATTCAGTTGGTTGCATTCTGCAACCACACCACTAGATGTATCCTACACACTGTCCCTTTAAAGGCTGTATTAAAGTGCAGTTGTGCTTTGAGTTAAATGCTAATGTTAGTACGCTAACATTGCCACAGTGTTAACATACTAACAAGGCTAACATATGTAAAGTAGCAGGTTGTGTTTACCATCTTTCTTTGGCATGTTAGCATGCTCACCTTTGCTAATTGGAACTAAACACAAAGTAGAGCTGAGGCTGATGAAAATATCATCATTAGTTTTGCAGGTTATTTTAACCAGATGATGGTGCTAAATGACAAGTCAGAGATCACCAAAGTTTTGACAATTCATCCTGAAAGAGGACATCGAGTAAATGTTGAGATATTTCACCTGATGAGTAAAAAGTCTGACCTGCGGGCGTCACTAAAAAAACATCCAATAGTTGTTGTTGAAATATTTCAGTCTGGATCAAAGGGGTTGACCAACAGCTCCTCCCACATTGCCATCCATAGAGCCATGCCACTAGCATGGTTAAGACTGACATGTTGAAAGAAAATAGCTATTTCAGATTTTACTGACTATTTTTTATGTTGTGACAGTGTGGAAGAACCTTCCATCACACCAGTGCTGGATGTTTGACTATCTGCTATCCAGAACTTTATAAAAGCTCTACCATTCCTAAACAAACTGATTCAAGTCTTTCCACAAAATCCTGCTATTATGCAATTTGACACAATCAATCAGTCAAAATCTGACACCCAAGGCTAATTCTTTCTGTCTCTTTAGTCTACTCCTTACACCTCGCCTCTGCTTTGCTGTTCAATTCTTCAAAACTATGAGGAGAAAGTTCGGGTCAGCACCAGTAACAACAGCAAAGTCACCCTTTGTTCTGAGACAAAGAGCTGTGACAAATCACTGACAAAAAAAAACGTGTGTGTATTGCACTCCCAAGTACAATGGAGGACAAGATTGTGTGTCAGCTTCATTTCCACTGTCAAGGCTCTCTCTGGCAAAGCGCAGCCTGAAAAGCAATTACGTTCATCAGGGAGGCGTACGCGTGATTTGAAATTAATTCCTATTGTCAAGCAAATGGGGGGGAAAGGATTCTTTTTTTTTTTCGCGGATTGACTCATTGAGACACTGAGTCCGCAGATACACTTGTAAAGAAATCAGTCATATTTTGAGGAAGTTCTTTACCCTCTATCCCAGTTCTTTATCCTCTCCGTCATCCATTCTTATTATCACTTTTGTGCTTTTCATCAGAGAAGCAAGCAGCACATCTGGGTCATGGTGAAAATTGATCTGAGGGGGTGTTTGTCAGTATCATCCACCAGATCTAAGGTGTTAGTAAGATGCAGCTATTTATAGCATCTACTAAGAGAGATGAGTCATCCCAGCAGACGACACGCACAGGTGTTATCCACACCTGCACTAAGTGGTGTTTGTAGTGTATAGCTTTTGTATACCTTGTAGTCTAGTCTTCTATTTGACACAATAAGTTGAAAATGCTGTCCATCATGTCTGATTCCCCTCTGCTTTATCTGTCACACAATACACAATTGGCACCAATCACCGCTTTTGTTGACTTCAGCACAGTGCAGCATTTGCTTTCTTACCCACAATGACTTGTTAGTAGATTTATGCTGCTCTGTGCTCATGAAAAGATAATCCGTCGAAGAACAACATGAGTGATTCCAAAATTTAAAAAAATAAAAGTGTCAGAGAGAATGTACTAAGTCATAAAAACTGCATAAATGCCCAAAGAAATCAGATGGTGTTGGCACAAGCACATAACATAAAGCTGTTACTACAATCCTGGAGCTGAAACCTAGATAGAAATACTGCTAAGATACACCTGTAAACCAAGATTTTTATGGGATATTGAACTCAGGATTGCTGTACTTATAATTTGGGTGTTTATGCTAAGTAGTGCAGGGCCCGTTCGGAGCGCATACCTGTCTAGATCAGGCCGATTGCTTGGCCCACAGAAGTGCGACGTTGGATGAATAGTTCTCGAGGTCATACATACATACAGACAGACAGACAGAGATTTCTTCCTTTGTAGTTAGTATAACCTATTGGCCAAATGGCACCAAATTTCCCATGGTTACTCACACGTCCTATCTACACATGCCTACCATATGTGGTTTCAATAGCACAAAGCGTTCTGGAGATATGACATTTTGTAGTAATATAAGCCCTGCCCACAGCATTTGAGCTAACTTTGAGGGCCAGCTATAGCAAAACTGTCAGAAACATCAAAAATCCTAAAAAGTAACTTTTTCCGGCTTGGCCCAGAGATGTTCTGTACCAAATTTTGTGACGATTGCTCAAAATGTGTCTGAGAAATAGCAAAAAATCTGATTTTGAAAATCAATTTTGACGCAAATAGGCGTGGCTTATATGGATAGATTTGTCAGGACACATAAAATCCAGTAAAAAACTAATTTGTTTTGGAGACTTATGGTTAAATAGTTGCAGGCCAAAACGTAAAGTTCATTGTTATAGCGCCACCATCTGGCAAAATTGCCCCACATTCAACACTGAACTACATCGGGTCTTGAGCAATACACTCGCCAAATGTGAAGTAGATCGGATAAGTGGTTCTGGAGATATGTGAAGGATATACGGAAAGACAGACGGACAGCGATTCCTTGCTTTATAGTTAGATGATGTCTTGTGTAGAACACCACTTCTCACTAACCAATACAAATCGTTTTGTTTGCACACATTTTGTGAGCATTATTTTCAACTTTAAGAGCAAATCCTCATGAAAGAGACTCAATATGTTTACTGTAGATTTGAAAGCCTGTAATTATTACCTGAGAGAGTCATGTGTGTTTTGTGAGGATAAGAAAACCATTTTCAACAAGTGTATACTGGAAGCACATTTCAAAGGTGTAAAACATAATCCAGCTAAATCAGATTTGCACAAAAGCTGGATGTGAACCGGAGCCGCGTGTTAATGCCTGATACAGAACGGGCCTCTTAAAACACCTGCTCCTCCTGTAACTGTTCCCTCTTCACAGCCTAGTCTACCAGATAATATTTATACAGCCACATGCTACGGCAGATGTTAACCACATGTGGCAAACTCTAAGCAGAGGCTGGACATGCTTACATAGCATGTAGCGAGCTATAAACCGGGAGGAGTTCTCTCTGCCTTTTGCTCTCTCTGCCATTAACCTTGTTTTCATCCTCTTTCAGGGAGCGTTAGGCAACATGCTATAAACAGAGGGATGTCAAAGTAAAGGATGTATGGTTTGAATATATATGTTTGTAGCTGGAAATCCTTTCAACGTGTTATCTTTTATCCTGCCTTTCTCTCCCCAGTTATCCTCCTCCGCCTCCTGAAATTACGGTTCCCTTTCCTCTGCTTCCCTTCACAAGATTTAGGGTTGCTATCTTCTACCAAGCCATAAGCCAGATGCTAACACCGTGCAGTAGCTATTAACAGCTGTAAGTCGACTCGGCAGCTGCTTCTATAGGTGTGAGCCGCAGACTCGTCACCCTTGCACCTCGTAATCTTGTCAACATGTGACTTTTAGAGTCGTGTAGATAATCGGCCCCTCGGCGACAGATGTCCTGTTATGATACCAGAAGAGAAGGGCATGGGATTACAGTGTTATCTCCTGCTCCTCTATTAGCCACATGCTGGTTTTAGCAATCTTTGGAAGAAAGCACATCACTGGATGGATGACTGGGAGCTGACATGTATGTGACATATACTGTGTAGTGATATCCAAACATGTCAAATTTGGTGAAATCAGGGCAAATGCTTTCTTTTCTTTACTAAAGAAACTATACGACCTAGGATGGAGCTACACCTGCCCGTTCCTGTCGTATGTAGTTAAATTTGGTCTTAGTTTTTTCTCTGCATAAAAATAAGGCTCTCAGCATTCCTTATTCATGAACATCTCCACATGAATATGAAGGAGGAGAGATCAAGAGGTGTCCTAACCTATGTGCTGTTAGCAGATGGTGTTTTGAAAGCATTCAAGAAATGCAACAAAGTGCACAGCGAATAAAACTGTATTCTCCAAATCCGTTAATACAGTTAAATCGTGACCTGAACTAAAAACCTGTTGCACCTGCTGTTGTAAAAGCAACTATTTTGTGGTTATCCACAAAAAAACAAACAGCATTGACTACTTACAAAAACTGAGGTGACTAGTGTTACAAGTAGATTAAGTGTAAAAATTCAAATTAGTTATATGATACTCTCACTGGAAACTGATTAAAGAGGACCTATTGTGCTTTTTCCACTTTCCTTTAGTGTGTTATATAGTTTTAAGTGTATTTAAAATGTCTGCAAAGTTACAAAGCTCAAAGTCCACGCCACAGAAACACTGTTCTTGAACTGCCTGAAACTTCTCTCTTGAAGTCCCGTCTTTTCTTCTGTAACATGATGATATCATCAAGTAACATATCTGCCTAATACCTGCCTAGCAGTTAGAGCAGAGCTGGAGCGGAGTCCGAAGAGTTTGGTTTGGTTTGGTTGACCAATCACAACAGTTGGCAAGCTGACCAATCAGAGCAGAGTAGGCTTTTCGGGGGGCGGGGAAGGAGCTCAAACAGAGCGTTTCAGACAGAAGGTGAAAAGAGTTGCTGCAGCACAGCCGGTATGAGAAAAGTAAAGTGGTTTTTGAACATTAAATAATGTAAACATGTTCTAGTAGAAACCCAAAATACAAGTACGCACCTGAAAATAAGCATCATAGGTCCTCTTTAAAGCTGGGGTAGGTAACAGTGTAAAAGTGTCGTCTCCCTGCGGGTACCGGTGTCTCCCCGCGGGCGCAGTCGGAGACGATAACATTTCTCTTCCTGCTTCAGCCTCCGGTGTCTCCCTCTCCGGAGGGAGACACCGGAGGCTGAAGCAGGAAAAGCCAACACTAGGATCAGCATTGATTCATGGAGAGACCTTCGTCTGGACAGCTAACATTACCGCCAAGCAGCTGAAATATAGAGTGATATTGTGGTTTTAGCTGACGTGTGTTGCCTCACTGTTTTGCGCGATGCTCGTTCATGTCTATTTACTTTACGCTGACTTTCATTGACTTAACAGCCACAAGTGTCGCTGTTAACAAGCATTTCTGAAAGTTACAAACAGTCCCTTTAAATGTTCAGAGCTAAAAATATATGAAAAAAATGTCTGTCAAATGAATCAGCAACGCTTATACAGTTCAAATACATCTGGAGAACTACTTCAAACTACTCACATTTTTTTTTTGTTTGAATTGGCAGAAATTTGCAAATGAAGGAAACAGCTTAACTCTGACTAGACTCGTCTCCGTTGGCTGTAAAGGCCACTTGGATGTGTCACATCCTGTGAGTCAGGTTTCAAAGCTGGCAAACCGAAATCATTTGATTGTTACTGCACTTGTTCATGTCACAGAATACACTGTTGTGGGACAGCAAGTGTTCCTGCGGGGACAGGATACACATACATACTCTGACAGTCACACACCAACAGCATATTTAAATCATCTTATCTTATTCTAACTAAAAAAAAGTAAACTTTAAAACTAATCATGGCAGTTATTTATATACTGTTTATATATATAACATTGTGTTTTTGTGCATGCCGACCAATTGAGCATTAAACTGCTTTCTGTAAGAATCCCCGGCGGTATGTGTAATTAACTGGGGTTGATAGAAAGCCATGGGGTGCAAGACTAACAGGTGTAGAGCTAGTCTTAAATCTAATAGATCGAAAGGGTTGGAATTAGCAACCAGGTTTGTTCACACTTAAATCCTTACAGAACTCCTCATCGATTGTTACTCTGTAATTAATGTCTGCTATATATATATGTTACTTTTCCATTTCTAAACCATCTTGTTTACAGTACGTGAGAACGTAAGCTCTGTGTCGAACACATGGCTTCCTTGAGATCTCCCAGTTTATCTATTTTAATTCCGCATCAGTAATCACACTCACAAAACTGGAAAAATGCCCGCACCGGCGCCAGCCAGCTGTATCTTCAACAGGCATGCAAACATCTGTAAGAACCAGGATCCGTATCACTGGCGAGTCTATTTAAGGTAATAGCTTCCCCTGGCACAGGCCATCTGACAGAGCTAATTACGATAAAGTCTCGGCTGGGAGGTTTTGCACGCTGCCTGGGAAGCCTTAAACACAGAGAAACAGGCTGTTTTTCACTGTTTTTCTTTCTTTGTTTTCTCTCTCAAATCACTGTTCCGTTCCTTAAGCACTCTTAACTCCCAAACTGAGGCCTTCCTCATTAAGGGGATGGAAGCGTTTCACATTTCTCTTCCTCCTCCTCCTCCTCTTCCTCTTCCTCCTCAGCACAACAGTGTAGGAAGCACTTGATTGACAGGTGAGACATTTCTGTCGCTGGCGTCTCTCCCAGGTGTCCCATCTCCTCACCGGGGTATGTTTATACAAGCACACACACATGCACAGAGGACTGTCAGAAACTATTGTGCACACCTTCCCCACAAATAGGAATGGCTGGTAGGTGTACACAACCACACACACACACACACACACACACACACACACACACACACACTGTCACAGGGGTATTGATGCATTTACGCGTCCCAAAAGACGACCTGAGGAAATTAGGAACTGTGAAATGACGGGGTGATAAAACTAGAATAGACAGAGGGGTTTGTGATATTGGTAAAGACTGCCACCGTCATCGCTACAAATAACCTGCAGCGCATATCCATCATTTTCTATTTAATTTAGATTCTGTTTTTGTGTACATGCTTATGTTTCTGAATATGTCATGTCTTGGAGCTACAATTGTTCAGGGATAGACTGACATACAATATCTGGAAATACTTCTGTGTTTTCTCTGATAACTGTGTGTGTGCAACTGTGACGCCAGAGTGTGTGTTGAATAGCAAGAAAGTTTGCATTCGCTGCAGTAGAACCCATAGACGCAGCCTGAACTTTAAAGGTCCCATATCGTGCTCATTTTCAGGTTCATACTTGTATTTTGTGTTTCTACTAAAACATGTTTACATGCTGTAATGTTAGAAAAACAACTTTATTTTCCTCATACGGTCTGCCTGAATATGCCTGTATTCACCCTCTGCCTGAAACATTCTGTTTTAGTGCATTTCAACGGAATTACAACGGAATTGCAATGGAACTGCGTTGCTAGCCAACAGTTTGGGTCCATGTTTACTTCCTGTCAGCTGATGTTATTTACATACACTGCAACTGCAAATAAACTGGGACACATTTAGAATGTTTATGTTTAAAACTGTGTAATGGTCTAAATATTGTATATTTGTGACATCACAAATGGACAGAAATCCTAACAGCTTGTTTCAAATGCAAATGTATGTATTTCTCCGTATATTGAGCATTTTAATAGTTTAACAGTATTTATAAAGCACTTGAACCTGCTTTATAATATAAAATACATGAAAATCTCACTTTTTACCATATGGGACCTTTAAGGTTGAGGGTTCACCAAAAAAATAAACTAGAGGGAATGTAATGTGTAGCCTACAACAGATGCTTAATTTACACAAAAATGAATAATCCGGCACTAGCAGGTGACTTTTTTTATGCCTAAGTGATGGAATATTGCAAGATTACCATAAAAACCAAACTCACACAAACCGCAAAACCTGACAGTAAACCTGAGATGAGCCATGCACGTTGATAGACGTCTAATAGCATGTTAAAACCCAGAGAGGTCTAGTGTATTGGGATGATTGATTGCATTGTTTTCTGATGAAATGTCCTTACTGGCCACCAGCACTGCTTGGAGCTGAACTTTTGTCTATTTTTGTTTATTTGTCTATTTATTCCTGTCGCTCGCGTTGAAACCATCGGACGAGGACATGTGAAGTTGAAATGAGGACTCATCATCTATATGATACCTCCTCCTTTCACAACAGAATCCTAAATAAGTGGCAGCTGGCTGGAGGGAGATCGCCTGAAGGTCTCTTTTCTTGCTGTTGGCCATATTGTATTTCATTTCCAGTAAATATCACAATATAAAAAGTGCATTTTCTGTTTAAAAAGTAAGCCAAAAGCCTGGAAAGACAGCAAGTATCACCCATCTTTTAAATGGTCACGTCTCCAGCTCCAGTCTGATCTCGAGAGGTACGTGGTTTGTTAACATGACTTAACAGAAAGTGCATGTTCAACGGATTCAGAGTGGACAGAGAGTGTCCTTTAAGTAAATAAAAAAAACACAAAAAGTCATCTTGTTGGTTAATTTTTCCGTCAATAAGAATACACAAGGTCGAGACTATTCATCAATGAATTATTAGTTCTGTGTTTTTATAAAAAATATAGATAATATTTAAATCTCGACATGCATTTTTGGCTACGGTCACTAGGGGGTTCAGTGAGCCCCCTGAACCAGCACAAAGTGTGCCAGTGGTAGAACCTGGAAGCTTTGAAAAATAAACTTGTTTATATAAACTGTCCCCCTACTTCCTATTATTCAGACGACCGTGCACACCGACATACAGGCACCCGCATGCACACACACATTCACATAGTGTTGTACTAAATATAAAACAGAAAAGTAATTCTCTGGAAAAAAAAAATGTTTTTGATTCTCCAGTGCCAGTAAATCCTATTAACAATAAGATAAAGAAGAAAACAAAACAAAAATAAAAGAAGATGAAGAAATGCTTCCCATTGGGCTAAATTGAGTAAAACTGATATCTGAATAAATGAATAAATTCAATACAAAAGCAATCTTCCTCTAAACTCCTGATTCCATGGTTATCTGCTCAAGGTTTAGGATACGGAGGAGGCCAGTTATACAGTAAATCTGCATGGAGCAATGCAATTCTATTATAGAGTGTCTGAAGAGAGGAGTTATTTGAACTGTGTCTAAACCAAACTATCGGTCATCGTGAGGATTCAAGAGGTTTTGCGGCACTGTGGCAAAAGTCGTTGGGAAAGTAATAACTTAGTCTTCACTCATAGATTGTTTTTATGGATTCACACTGCCGTGGAACATTTTATAAAGTTTGTAGGAGAATAGAAGCTCAGGCAGAAATAAAACAAACAGGTTGAGATAAGTTAAATTAAATACCTTTAAATTGAAATGAGCTAACCCCCTCCCTGAAAAATAGCTTTTTCCAATCATAACTTAGCGACCGGAACTACAGCAGGCCTTTCAAGCTTTGGATTCCTCTGCATGTTGTATAACAACTACAAGAACAATTCTGTTTCTTTATCTACCCGTACGCGTTTTCTGCATGGATCATTTACTGGTGACATAACAGTTTTTCGCTTGGGGTATGCAGTCTTTTAGTATCATGTCGAATATCCATAGACTGTATATAAGAAATGGACGTATTCACCGTAACGTCACCCATCGGTTTGTGGACTGCCGTTTTGAAGCCTTGAGTTTGGCATTTTGGCCGTCGCCATCTTGTTTTTTTGCAACCAGAAGTGACACGAGAGGATGGAGCTGAGTACGACTAAACTCTGAATAATTAAAAAGACATTTTTTGGCGATGCAAAATGTTACAATTAACTTTTATGAAGTGAAATCACACAGTGAAACGGTTATAGTTCTAAGACAAAAATGCGGACAACTCCCAGACAGGACAACGCCAAAGTAGCCACACCCTAAAGCATCCCCTGCTTTACGGTCTATTTGACTCTAAATGGGACCATAATTTACTAAATAAACATTATGCTGTATTGAAGAAGACTTGAAACTAGAGATTCATGTTCACAATGTTTACTGAGGTAATAAATCAAGTGAGTAGTAGGCTCATTTTCTCATAGACTTCTATACAATCAGACTTCTTTTTGCAACCAGAGGAGTCGCCCCCTGCTGACTATTAGAAAGAATGAAAGTTTAATGCACTTCCGTATTGGCTTCAATTTTCAGAAGTGGAGATTGCCCACTGCATATACCGTATGCAGCCATCAAGAGCCTACCTAAGACCCAACTAATACAGCTGAGGTTTGCTTACTTATCTAGCTAGTTTAACAATTCAATCTGCTAGTTACAGTTCAACCGTCAAAATGAGGGGGGGGGGTTCTCCAGCTATAAATGAGAAGCCTGGTGTTGTCTTCCTCTTTTTGAAATCAAAACGGTTTCAAAAACTACTCCTAATTTCGAGAAGTACATTTGCCATTGTTTATTGTAAAGTGCATAATGTGCCTTCCAAGTACAGAAGGTTTGACAGGCGTAGCAACAGTAACTAAGGACAGCGGGGCTTGGCGAATGGTCAATTCTAGTGTGCTGACACAAGGTTACAAATTAACATTTCTTATGGTAACAACCAAAACTTTTTTTGATTACTTGTTTGATTTCCGATGGAGAGGGGTGTGCTATGTAATATTTGTGAAGTGATGTAAGCCATGTAGGACGAAATGTAATTTGTGTGTACTTTTTTATTAGTTTAGGTAAAGTTTGCAACTTTAAGTACTACATTTTGTTTTATGTCATCAAACTGTGGTGAGATCAGCCTGTCTGTCTTTTTTATTATACTGATTAAATCCCAGAACTGCTGAGGAAAAACTACAAGATGCCATCATTAATTCCATTTTACGGTTTCTGAATGTCATAAAATGGTAATGCCGATCAACCTCAAATGGGACTACTGCTTGCTGAGACTACTAGCAGAAACCCTAATGAATAGCTCAAATGATATGGTAGTATTGAGTATTTCAGTCCTACCTGTCAGTGTGATTCCTGATGATGAATACGACCCAGATCAGGACCCTCTGACATCTTGTCTTGGATACCACAGTGACAGCATTCACCAAGCCAATCAGCCCCCCTGCATCGAAGCCTCAATTCAAATGGACACACATCACACAGTGGTGAACCATCTGTTGTTTTTTTTTGTTCTTGCGACACACACTAACACACTTATTTCAAGTGGGAAAAGGTGTGATTTCGCAAGGGAGCAGTTTTCTTCAGATACCCACTGTTTCCTCTTCCATTGGCCACACTGGCAGCGGTCTGAGATCGGTAATTGAATTAGTGGGCTGGAGACAACGTGGATTATTGCCTCCGTTGGAAAGCATACCCTGCAGTCTGCCTACAGTACGGCTTGAAACGAGCAAATAGTGTCTATATAAAACCAAAATATACTTATCGAAAAAAAATCTTTCCATGAATGAAAACGTCATTTGTGTTTTCTTCCTCCAAGTTGTTAAGCCCGAAGTTCAGCATTACAGCTTTGTTTGCAGCGAGGCATTGCTTTCTCTTAACAAAAAAGGTCATTAGGTGATCTTTTGCCTAACAAGGTCCCAGTGGAACAATGCCTAATCAGGTCACCTTTAAAAAGCCCATTACTCAGAGCAAAGGCCAATGGAAGGAAAGGCCACACTTCCTTTCCTTTGTGTTCCACAATACCTCGAATGTGGGTTGACCCGGGATCAGTTATGAAAGCGTGCTTGATTGATTGCAATATAACGATCTTTTTTTTTTGATTCATAAAAATCAGATTTTTTTTTGTCTGTTTTTTAATAGCATGCTTAGAACAAAAAAATCTGACTAAAAACTGAATAACTAAAAAAATTATTTTAGGAGGTTCAATTTTATCTTAAGCACCCTAGAAATTCAAAACAGAAATTAATTTTAATTTGAGTGCACACAAAGGTTTCAAATTGATTGTCCTCTACAAAACAGGGCCAAATCAACACATAAAAACAACAACTTCTGGAAATAAATGCAACATAATAGGCAAAAAAAGGTAATTGTAGACTTCACTCTGTACTCATGCATGACTTTTCAAATTGGTCTCACGATTTATGCCACGTCTCATTCTGTTTTTAAGTGCAAACGCATAAATTTGAAAATTATCATGAATAGTTTAGAAGTAGTTACCATCATAAATCATATTTTTATACACCTAGATTCTCTTGTGAGTAATGCCATGGCATCAATCAACCTGCTTGTTCCCCGCACAGCATAGGCACACAGTCTGGGTGCTCCGTGTGCCGTCTTACACCCGCGGCGAGCTGAGCTGCACAGCTGAGTTTGGGCTAGGGGGGGAAAGTGCGCAGACACCTGACGCACGCTGACCTAAAATAACCAGCAGAATTTCCAATTATGTTTAGTCTAAAATATGCACAGAGATAACATTATTTGCATGTCAAAGTGGGTGTTTTAAAATAATGATTATGGGTATCTGCTTTAATGGCTTACATAGTCAGACTCTATTGTCAAAGTTGTCCCATTAGGTATTACCTTTTAATGTACAGCAGAATGCTTATATTATGGTCCCTAAAAAAAGTACCTCTTAGTAAAAATAAAATGATCTTTTTTATGGTTAGTCTTCCACACATGTCACTTTTGTCAGGCTGATTCAGCGCTAATTAATCACATCAAATCCATCCTGTACATGAACCAGCTGCATCACTCACTAACTGAAGTGACAACGAGGTCAAAGCATCCACCATCTGGTTTCTTTCCGGAAAACACTGGATGACTCTCGGACAGATTCACATGCGTGATGACAAACAAGTGTTGGAGGACGCGGCCCTGGATCCCTCGACAATTATCCATTCCATCACATTTGTCAGACGGCTAATCCAACCTTTGTTTACACAAATCAGCTGCTTGACAGAAAATTGAAGTTACCGACGTCTGCTTCAGAGGGGGATTTCCTTCGACTCCCAGAGGAACTTTTGATGTGAAAACTCCAGAAAGTATGGAGAGTCATTGTGATAGTGATAGGAAGTACAGGAGACTTTCTACACTCAAGAAAATATGAGAGTTGATTAATCTAAATGCAACATTTGGCTGCATTGCATGATGATCTACTGATGCTACAGTTTATCAATATGCTGTTGCAAAATATGAAATCAAAATGAGTTTCCACAGTCTCCACTGCCCACTTTTCCTCTGTAGGACAAATGTGCAATTCTGGAAAGATAAAGGAGTAAGAGGAACCCAAAACAATCAAACAGACTTTATGTGCTTTCATATTGAAGTCAAACTAGGAAGCCTCATTCATTTTATT
>CAKAOH010041433.1:0-14893 GCA_916701665.1 Sebastiscus tertius
AAAAAAAAAAAAAAAAAAAAAAAAATGTAGAAAAATAGTCTGAAAAAATATGTTTTAAAAAAGTCCAAAAAGAAATTAAAAAATGTCCGAAAAAGTTTTAAAAAAGTCAAAACAAAGAACAAAGTGATTTAATTGAGGGATATTTCAGTGTTCCAACTGGGAAGCTGATTTCTATCCTCTGATTTACAGACGTCTCTTTATATGTCCACGGACACTCACTGGGGTTTACAGTCCAAAATGGCGCCAAAAAAGCACCAGTTTCATCTCTTTGGTGGGACGGACACCTTGTCTGGCATTTCTCTTATTTAAACAACATAACATACATTACAATACATTAGTATACAAGTATATAGGTATTACTAAGTACAACATACACATTATATTCAAGCATATATATATATATATATATATATACTGTATATACATATGAGAGTGTTGGTGTTGGTGGATCCTTGTCTCCACCTGCAGCAGCAGCAGACCGGTCGCCCTCTACAGTCGGGATCAGGCGGTGTTCCTCTGTGATTCCTCTGTGAGGTCTGAAGCTCTGCAGCAGCCAACATGTGCACCAAAAACAAACAGCCAATCGTATCACAGTCTGTATTTAGGCAGTTCTGTGAAACGCGGCCCACCGGATTCTCGGAGCGGCCCGGCCCGGCCGACTGAGGAAGACGGGGGATGCTTTCTGTCGCTGCCAGCCTGCTCTTGGCTCGGAGACGCCGTGCTGTAATAGGCTGCTTTTATTCACAGCGAGGCCGGAGGCATGTTTGGCACGACGAGCTGCAATCAGACCCAGCTCGACCGAGGCTGCGGCGAGCGGGGACGTGAGAGGTCCGCTGTGGGACGAGTCGGTCCTGGGAGGACGGAGACACGCTGGCACTGCGACGCCTCATTACGTAACATCAGATTCTTATCTAATTACCCTCTGAGAAGTATTTGCACAGTCTCGTGTTGTGCAAACATTGTTCAAACCCACACAACTTACTCAAACTCCAGCGGAGATCCCAAAAAACCTGTTGAATGCATCTGATGGAGCCGTCAGCCATAACAGAAAGAGTAGAGAAGCATTTATAATCAGTTTAAAGGAACTTCTCAGGAAACTTTGCCTGATATCAGATAGAACCGGTTACACTCCGTCTCCATCTTCAGTCTGTTTCATTTCCCCTCACTACGGATGCACCGATACCACTTCATTCAGACCGAGTACCAGTACTTCCATCTGGGTTCTCTCCGATACCGAGTACCGATACGAGTACTTCTCGGTGTCTAAAGAGCCTCGTTAACAGCCAGCTGGAGGGTGTGAGCGACACACGGCATTTTGCGATTACGAGTACATGAGCACAGTATCAGACCCGATACCTGATACTGGTATCCCTACCCCTAACTCATCACTAGAGACCGAACTATCTGCTGAATCTAACAGCATTTTACATCGACACTGATGCGTAACCATGCCAACATCCTGTTTTTATCCGGGGTTTTAAGAGCAAAGTAAAAATAAACTGTGACGTCAGGAAGACGTGCCGGCAAAGCGCGTCAGGTTTTTTATTTCCCTGTTGACGGTTGGCTATATTTTAGATATTTAGTTATTATCACAGGCCAAATGTCCATTATAGAACGAACAGGAACCTCCGGTTACCTGCCTCGTTCTGGCGCAACGTTATTATAATAAAAAACTGAAAATTCTCTTGCCAAGACAATTTGGTAGCCTCTAATAATAATGACAATATGGGACAGTAAAGATGTGTAAAAGTGGTCCGTCAACAGGGAAATAAAAGACGTCTAGAGAGAGCGGGTTCTGTCAGCGTGCCGGGCCCCGCACGCTCGCTGTCGCGCCAGTTTGTGGAGTTTCTCAACTCGAAAATTGAAAACATAAATCAATTTTCGTAAAACATAACACAACACAATATTCGAAATCTACACAAGTTGATTTCCTGACTCAAAAATGAATTAATACATACCGGTGTTTGGACCGGGTTGCCTGTTCGTAGCTCCGGTTAGCATCATAGCTAGGCTACCTACCGTTAGCGTTTAGCTGCAGAAGCCAGTAGCCAATCAGAGTTGAGCAGGGGGCGGGTCTTCTCGCAAGGTATACTGGGTAGGTGCGCCCGCCAAGCCCGCAGGAAGAGCGCCAGGCTTTGAAGCTAATTTCGTAGTGGTTAAACGGCGGTACTACAACCTCCGTGTCCGTCACGTGATGTCATCGGGCCCTAAAAGACTTTTTCTCATAGACTTCCATCGGGAAAGAGACGTCTGGAACTCAGAGGATCATTTATTTTGAGGTGAATCAACTCCCCAGTACGAACACTCTAATAGTCCTTATTTCAATTATTAAAACGCTCTAACAGTTGAATCCAGAGTTATTTCCCTTCCTCCGTTCATGTGAATGAGACCCAGACCGAGGCTGGACCGCGGGCTGGACCGCGGGCTGAGACACTCTCATAGGAATGAATGGGAGCTCCAACGCTGTATCCAGTTGTCTTAATACTGATGCAGTTTATTTGGCAGCGTAATTTTTCGGAGACCAGTCCGTTGGGATTCGAACCACGTAGTCTGTCAGTTAAAACAGTTCATGATGGGAAGCCGGTGAGGGATCAGGTCTTTGTGACGAACAAAATCCACAAAGTCAACAGATCCAGAAACATTTTATTCTGAAGGACACTGGGTGCTCTGTGTTAGCTTACTGATGAATCAGATTTATGCTCAGTAGTAAAGTTAATGTATACAGAGTGTGAATGTAAACATTGGATAACATTTTATTGAGCATTAAAGATGTTAGAGAGGCGACATTTAAAATGTTTTATACCATGGGGTCTGGGTGAAAACTCTATTCTGATTGGCCGCAGGGTGTCTCTAAAAATAGGTCCTAAAAGTTTCATTTCAAAAGAAAATGTCAGAAAAAATAGTTTTTAAAAAGTTTCAGAAAAAGTTAAAACGATTTTGAAAAATGTCCGGAAAAAAGTCAGAAAAATGTACTAATTAAAAAGTGTCAGAAACAGTTAAAAAAAGTTTTAAAAAATGTCCAGAATCCAGAGTTATTAGAGAGAATTATTTCCCTTCTTCCGTTCACGTGAATGACACCCAGACCGAGGCTGAGACACTCTCATAGGAATGAATGGGAGCTCTGTTTCTAGTTCTCTTAAAACTGATGCAGTGTAGTTGGGAGCGTAATGTTTAGGAGACCAGTCCGTTGGGATTTGAACCAGGAATAATTAATAAATAATACAGGTGTGTCAGTTAAAACCGTTTTTTCCTGCTGTGATCTTTCCTCTCGTTCTGACTGGACATTAACTCTTTTTAACGTGATTCTAACGGAAGAGATTTTTGCGTGTCATTTGCCTCGCAAACGTCCGCAGTTAGGTTCAGGCAAGAAGACCACGTAGTTAGTTAGGGTAAGGGAATACGTCACGGTTGAACTTAAAATAAGGAAGAAGACAAAGTAAAACACGTCTGGAAATAACTACGGAAAACACGCCACTGACGTAACTAACGAAACCAAACAGCGGTGAACAGCGGTCTCCTGGTCAAAAGTCCGGTGTTTGTTGAACCTTTTCTTGCTTTTTATTCTACGTCACCAACTCTCATCGTAGCATTTATATGCAGATGTGTTTACATGGCAGTCAGTACAGGATACACGGTGCACACATACTTATTGCACGCTAAACGCCTCGTGCATTTATCGTGGCATTTATCCGTCTTTTGGTGCAGGCCGCTGTCACGGCTCTGCTGTGGTTCAGAATGTCTGCTGGGAGAGTTTCAGTCTGTTCGTCAGCAGAAACATTTCTAATATTCTATTCTAATATTCTGCAGCTCATGGTGCTGTCGCCCACACACACAGAAAGAAACAGCCTTGTTCCTGCCGGTGACGGAGCATTTTATCTGATTTCGCTTAACTCATTTCAAACATTAACGATGAAACCAGGATGTATTCCAGAAAACAGATCTGACAAACCAAAGATGTCGAAGTTCAAGAACGACCGGTGTCAATCATTCTCCGTCATGAAGCGAGTTCTGTACGTTCCACCTTGAAAAGTGACGTCAAACACAGAAGATGTGATTTCGTCCCTGAACACAGCTGATGTTTCAGCTGCTGCGAGGACATCAGATAACACAGATAAAACTGATTTTATGGTTATGCGTATGACAGCTCACAGGACGTCCTGATCCTAATTTGATGGAGATGAAAACTAAAAAAAACTGTAAGTCATTTCTGCAAACCTGCATTAAATCTGATCGTAATAATCACATTAATCAGATTTTTGCCCTTTTTACGAAAAAGACAATATTCCTACTGAGCTGCTTACATGCAGAGGTCACGATGAGGTCATAGCGGTGTTAGCTGGAGGCTAACCAAAGGAGACACTGGAGGCTAACGGTACGTGTCCACAGGGACGTTTTTTATCACGAGGGGACGCGACGCTTCCCAGCATTGGACGCTGGGTGTGCTGTCCCTAGAAACACTCGGCTCCTGATTGGACGAACGCTTTCCCGCCGTCGGCTGCCGCTCCCAGCTTTCAAACCGGAACCAGTCTGGAGGCTCGTTTGGAAACTTCCTTCTCTTATTTCACGTCAATAGTTCACTGAGATGTGTTTCTGAAGACATCTGAGGAGAGAGATAATCCATGTTGATGAATCTGTCTTTATTTTGGATCAACGTTTAGTTTAAAAGATCCTCGGGGGTTTGGAGAGGCGGCGAGTCGCGTCGGACGCCCGTGATTTGCATAAAGTAGACGAGCCCTCAACTTTATGCAAATGAGGAGCGGGCGTCGTGACGCCTAGTCTCTCGAATCGCGACGCCACGCTTCCAGAATGCATTGCGCAGCTGCTTACATAGACAATGAATGGGAAGCGTGGAAAGCACGGAGGCTGTGGACACGGACCATAACGCTAGCAGTGGGCTAACATTAGCTGGAGGCTAACCAAAGGAAAGACTGGAGGCTAGTGTGCGAACACAGTCTCCCTCTTTCATTCCTTCATATTCAAAAACCTGTTGATGTTGTAGTCTTTTCTAATGTTTAAAGTAGGTAAGTTCTTTTCTTTTGGGCTTTAATCTCTGCAAACTGTCGTCTGGTTGGTTTGTGTTCAACACCCCAGAGCTGAGTGTGAACAGCGTCCAGTTGAGACTCTCATTGTGTGGCTTTATCTCCAGAACAACAGATGTTTAACGAACAGCTTCACCCTCGTGTGTCTGTGTCCTTCTTCCTCTGCGTGCCGCTTGTACAGGCCTATCTGGCGGTCAGGTTCCCGTGGCGTCTCCTGTCTTTAATCCGCAGGTCGTGGGACATCCGGGGCGAGGCCGGGGGTCACCGTGTGACCGGTAAAGCTGCTGGACGTGATGCGTGTCAAACGCTGCTCAGATTAAGGGAAAGGGGTTAGAGCGGCTCAGCAGGTGTGTTCACAGCGGCAGGTAATCGTATCAGACAGGTTGGCGGCGCTCGCTGTGCTGCCGACCTGATCTTGATCGCCAAAGTCATCGAGGAGGAGCTCCAAACTAAACAAAACAACATGATGGTCAGCAAGGACACCGTTTTAGAAATACTGAGGTCGTCGTCTTTTCCGTCTCTGAATATTGTTTCCTAACAGGAATAAAACCCTGGAGGGGAAATCATGTTCATCGAAACCTCTCTGATTTTTCTCTGTTATGTTTGTTTGTACAAATGTTTCCTGTCTTTAAGAGAACAGATTTATCATGTCCCTCCTGTAACTCAACCCTACCGGCCGCCCACCCAGAGCCGGGTTCTGCCCGCTAAAGGGGAGTTTCTATTTGCCATTGTTGCATAACAATGCGTACTGATGGGGGATCTCTTGTTGGGTCTTTGGATCATAGAGTGTGTTCCAATCCGCGTACTTCTGTACTTACACCGCTACGTAGCGGAAGGGGCGGGACCACGACCACTGTTCAAACATACGTAGAAAACAGAATAAAACAAAACAATACATAACCATGCCGGTGCATTTCCAGCCAACAGGAGGACACATCGTAGGCGACGACGTTGGAAACCTAATTTCCACTCTGCTTTCATTTTTTTCTTCAACAGAGCAGGCAGATATTTTGGCGGGTACCTGAAGGAGGCAGCAACGCAACATAAAGGATGCCAGCTGCCGTAAAACCCCGAAGAAGAAAAAGAAGAAGATATTTTGGCGGGTAGCGAGCCGCGGTGAAATGTTGCGATCGTCAGTGCTCCGCAGAGTATTCAATTTGAGACGACCCTACCCCGTTGAAATTTACGCACTACTCGAAATACATCATTAGAAAGATGACAGCCTAAAGTGTGGTAGTGACGGCATAACTTTCTGCCTTTCTCTCTCCCTGAAGCTACCGCTACCAGACAGCTACCGACAGCTACCAGACCGCTACCAGACCGCTACCGACAGCTACCGACAGCTACCGACAGCTACCGACAGCTACCAGACCGGTACCAACAGCTACTGACAGCTACCAGACCGCTACCGACAGCTACCGACAGCTACCGTCAGCTACCAGACCGCTACCAACAGCTACCGACAGCTACCAGACCGCTACCGACTAACGCTACCGACAGCTACCGACAGCTACCAGACCGCTACCGACAGCTACCAGACCACTACCAGACCGCTACCGACAGCTACCAGACCGCTACCGTCAGCTACCAACAGCTACCGACAGCTACCAACAGCTACCGACAGCTACCAGACCGCTACCGACAGCTACCAACAGCTACTGACAGCTACCAGACCGCTACCGACAGCTACCAGACCGCTACCGTCAGCTACCAACAGCTACCGTCAGCTACCAGACCGCTACCGATAACTACCATCAGCTACCGACAGCTACCAGACTGTGAACAGACCGCTACCGACAGCTACCAGACCACGAACAGACCGCTACCGACAGCTACCAGACTGCTTCCGACAGCTTCCGACAGCTGCGATGTCTGTGTGTTTCCTACTGGGATGAACTCACACCAGCAACAGGTCTGATCCTTCTTTCTCTTCCTGACTGATAAAACAACCAGGAGTCGCCGATAGGTAGTGTTGGTGACGTGGAACATCGCTAATTCAGCTGGCTGGCGTTGGTGACGAGAGATGTAGTTCACTGAGCTGTTTCACACTAAACTAAATGATACTATGACAAACTGAGAGACTTTCTGGACTCGATAAATGATCTTTTAAATTGACGAACTTCGTCTGTGTGATTCGTGGAGCAAAACAAACAAAATCAAAACAATATTTATCTCTCCGTTGACTGAAATAAGGTCCCGTGGTGGTCGCAGGAAGGGGCGGGACTTCGGCTCTCTAAAGGAACTAAACTGTTAAATGTAACAGAACATGTCGTTATGTGTGGGCTCCCTCACATTCTACACATCTGGTAACATCTGACACATCTGTTAGTGTGAGCCAGCTAGTCAGAGTCAAACATCACAGCCTCACCTGGTGGAGATCTGAACTCTACGGAGTCAGATCTTCTAGTTTCTGATGTTTCAACAACAAACATCATTCACATGAAACTCTCATTGTGTGTGTGTGTGTGTGTGTGTGTGTGTGTGTGTGTGTGTGTGTGTGTGTGGTGGTGGGGGGGAGGGGGGGGGTGTTGCAGATTAGATGCAGGGCTGCAGCCTGTAGTTCCTCCTCCCCCTGCAGCTCTCCTCTATATATACACTGAGAGAGACGGAGAGGAC
This sequence comes from Sebastiscus tertius, assembly GCA_916701665.1. NCBI lineage: Eukaryota > Metazoa > Chordata > Actinopteri > Perciformes > Sebastidae > Sebastiscus > Sebastiscus tertius. The sequence continues at coordinate 7,656 of CAKAOH010041433.1, forward strand.
GAGCTCTGCACCGACTCACTCACAGAGAGAAGAGAGAGGGAGTGTGTGTTCAGCAGAGAGGGAGTGCGGTCGAGAGACACACACAACTCACTGTGAGACACGCTGAGGAAGAGGAGGAAGAGGAGGAAGATAGGTAGATCAAGGTGTACATCAGGTGTCCTCCTCCTCCTCCTCTCATGATGGACGACTACACTCTCCCCTTCTGGATTTACCTGGGCGTCCTCACCGTGTTTGTTGCCGGAGCCATGAAGAAGATTTTGGCGTCCCACCTGAGTGCCGCCCCCCCCCTGGTGGCGTGGCTGGGTGCCACCGTGCTGGCGGAGCGTCTGTGGGCGCTCTGCCTGCCAGCCGTGCTGCTGCTGCTGGCGCTGCTCGGCCTCGCCTGCTGCCTGTACGCCACCACCAGGACCGCCCCGCCGCCGCCCGCCACTCTGCCCGCCCACGGCAAGGCCGTCCTCATCACAGGTAGGAACAGGCTCCTCCCACTTTCTCAGATGCAAAAAACCAGCTTATTTTAGTCGTTCCTTACGCCTCATGTTTTTTAGTTGTGGTGTCTCCAAAACATACTTCCTTCTGAGAAAAGATTCAGGGTCAGGGGGGCGAGCGGGTCGTCCTGTAACCGGCAGGTCGGCGGTTTGATCCCCGGCTCCTACTGTCTGCGTGTTGATGTGCCGTTGAGCGAAATACTGAACCCCGCGTTCTCCTCGGGTTCTCCTAAAGGCTTCAGATGGGTTAAATCTCATGTATGTACCTGGATGTAGCACTTCATAACTATTGATTCAACCTTAACTGAGTCCTGGTACCTGCTGCTCCTTTTCAATGCAGCTTCTATTGTGTTCGTCAATGTGTTTCGATGTGTTTCGATGTGTTTCGATGTGTTTCGATGTGTTTTGATGTGTTTCGATGTGTTTCAATGTGTTTCGATGTGTTTCGATGTGTCCCGTCTGGAGGTGATGTGTTGTTTAAATTAACTCTTTTAATAGCCTTTTTTGTACATGTGAAACCAAAGACAAATGTCTGCCTTTTGTACGCTAAAAACAGACATTAAAGTATTATATATTCTAAACTTTAAGTTTAAGTTCCTGCAGCTGATCTGAAAGCATAAAAAACTACCAAAATTGTAGATAATAATTTAGACTTTAAAGAGCTGTGCTTGAGAAGAAAGTTTAGGACGTTGTCCAACTGTAACTTCAGCAGCAGCTCTTCTAAGAAAACACTCATCTGCTGACTGATCACACATGAACGACATTGTTTCCTAAAACTGGAAAAAAATCAGCCCTCAGTTATTAAAACCTCATGTTGTTTTGTTAAAAGTTAAAATTCCAGCAAAGATCCCAAAATCTGGTCAGGAATTTATTTGTAGATAGATAGATAGATAGATAGATAGACAGATAGATAGATGGATAGAAAGATATCCATAGAATATAAAACATAAAAAATATACCCGACAACTAGCATAAAAAAATCTAAATTTTAAACATAAAATAACCCACCGCAATAATATACTATATACATTAACAAAGTAAACAATAACACTATATACATTAACAAGGTGAACAATAACACTATATACATTAGCAAGGTGAACAATAACACTATATACATTAACAAAGTAAACAATAACATACTATATACATTAACAAAGTAAACAATAACATACTATATACATTAACAAAGTGAACAAGATACTATTTTTTGAACTCTTAACCCTGTTGTCGAGGGTTAAGAGTTAGTAAATGAGACTTAAAGGAGAGACTCTGAGGGTAAACCAGGCTACAAGGGGTTAAACGTGCCTTTAGTGTGTAAATGATCACAGACGAGGTCACGCTGCTCTGAACCCACGTCTACAAACCGTCCTATCAGAGAGGTGATCTGATCCCACTCAGTGTGTGTGTGTGTGTGTGTGTGATGAGGAAACAATGGCCGCCTGCGGTGGGGGGGATTCCCGCTAAAAGACAAAGAGGGAAACATCAACTCGGTGATCACAGATCACAGATCACAGGTTACTGACGAGGATCTTTGTCCCACTTTCTGTTATCACACTGAAATGAGCCAGATAACACTGATTATGGATCTGTGTGTGTGTGTGTGTGTGTGTGTGTGTGTGTGTGTGTGTGTGTGTGCTCTGGCCTCCTTTTAGACTTAATCACATTCTTGTAGCCCGGCGGTGGCGGTGGTCGCGGCGGCCAGCTGGCTGGGAGCTCTTTGTGTGTTGGTTAATGAGATAATCATGTTTAATAACGGCACTCTGTTGCTGTGTAACTGTACTCTCATCTAATCTGCACAGGAAGAGACTCGTAGTAGAAACTTCACCCACCTGGTCCTCCGGTTACCTGAGAGGTAGAACGCAGCCGTCGCCGTGGAGACGGACGCTTCGCTCACTGTTTTCTCCGTCCAGGTTTTATTAAAGCACTGGAAGGTTTGATAGTACGACGGAGTATTAGGGCCACACTGAGGGAAAAAATGTATCTGAGATTATGAGAATAAAGTCGTAATATTATAAAGTAGTAATTTGACGTGTTATTTTAGAGGTGTGAAAATGAGGAACGTGGAGCATCTAGTGAAGTTGTACACTATGAACACTACTATCACATACCAACTCTTTGGTTAGTATTCAATAACTACATCTCCCATGAGTCTCAGCCACAGATTGAACCTCCTCCAGCAGTGGTTATGTGTGTAAACATTGTTAGACTTTGAACAAAGGTCCATATCTGCGGCAGTCACCTCCCATGCAGGAAGGAGTGCTTGTTTGATCAGGTGGAGAGAAATGTAGGTTACATAAATATCAGTGAACAGTTGAGAGAATCACCCACCTTCATCTCTGTGGTGGGAGCTCCCACGGCCAGGTCGGATAAACACGCTGTTGTCCCGTAAAGATAAATAAAGGAGTGGGCACCATGGTTACAGAACATACCGGAAGTGATGCAGCCCCCCACGTTTTGTTTATATCATTTTGGTATTGATATTTTTAAAAAGGAATGGATACCAAATGAGCAGCTCGTAGTGTCGATTTTAACATTTCGTTTGGGTAACATTAAGTTATATATAATGTTATTTAACTGCTCCGTAGTGTGTCAGAATAATCTCCTTGGATGGTTTCTAGAAGGTATTAGCTAGTTATGGGGACATTTGATTCTCCATCTATGAGGGCTACAACTAATGAATATTTTGATCATCGATTAATCTGATTATTTCTTTGTTTAATCGATCAGTTTCCAAAGACCAAGGTGACATCTTCAAACGTCTTGTTCGTTGACTCTCATAGGAGACTATTTCAGCCCAGTCGCACAGCAGTTCGTGAAATAGTCATGAAATTTGATGTATTGATTCGTGCACACAGACGCAAATTTAAATTTTTCTTGCGACGGTCAGCACAAAATCAATTCCTACGTAATCAGCGTAATCATGAACAAGGAAGTATAGAGAGCGGCGAACGGCGTGTAGGGAGGAGATCGGGTGGATGGGTGGGTCTAAAAACACCAGCTTGTCACCAGGAGACCGATGTTGGTGCCCCGTGAGAGGCCAGAAGTCGACGTTGATTTATTTGTAACTTCTATACTTCTGGAGTTATTTTAACCCAAACCACCATCTTTACCTGAACCTAACTTAGTAGTTTTGTTCCCTAATCCTAACCAAGTTGATCTTTTCCTAAACCTAAGTAGTTTTTTGCTTAACCTAACCGAGTCGATCCATTCCTAAACCTAACCAAGTCGATCTATTCCTAAACTTAACTAAGTATTTTGTTGCCTAAACCTCACCAAGTCAATCTTTTCCTAAGCCTAACTAAGTAGTTTGTTCCCTAAACCTAACCAAGTCAATCTTTTCCTAAGCCTAACTAAGTAGTTTGTTCCCTAAACCTAACCAAGTCGATCTTTTCCTAAACCTAACAAAGTAGTTTGTTGCCTAAACATAACTAAGTTGTTTGTTGTCTAAACCTAACCAAGTCGATCTTTTCCTAAACATAACTTAGTAGTTTGTTGCCTAAACATAACAAGTCAATCTTTTCCTAAAACTAACTAAGACGTTTGTTGCCTAAGCATAGCCGAGTCGATCTATTCCTCAACCTAAATAAGTAGTTTGTCGCCTAAACTTAACCAAGTCGATCTTTTCCTAAACCTAGCTAAGTCGATCCTTTCCTAAACCTAACTAAGTAGTGATCACATGTTGCTGGACATTCGTAGGAAAACGTACGAAAAATACGTTGTTGAAAGTCGTGCTGAGCGTCACAAAATTTTCTTTTTTAATTTGTGTCTATGTACACGAATCATATAGATTCAATTTAGTGACTATTTTACAAACTGCTGTGAGACTGAGTTGAATATACACATGTGATACTGATGGAGTACTGGTCATGAACATCCATCTCGGTGGCGTTCCGAGGAAATCCGACCAACGTATACTGCAGACTAAGCCGAGCCGGAGAGCTGCAGGCGGTTGTCTGGTGTCATGGCAACGCGGTTCAAAATCCCTGAGACTCGCCACAAGGCCGTGTCCGAACGTCACCTCTCTCCACGTGGTCTCTACAAGAAGCCGAACATATCTGCATGTGCAAACACAAAGAGCCACCAGAGACAGAGGAGTTGTGCAACAGCTCTTATGAATCCAGGTTTCAGTTCAGTAAACAAACAGACGGTACTTTAGGTCCGATTACAGTCTGGAAGCCGGCCCGCTCTCGTGGCCCAGCGAGCGTTTGGCTCCGATGCAGTAAAACAGGCGATATCTAAGATTTAAAACCGATCCAGAGCCGAGATCTCAATCAACAGCTCGCTCTTAATTGGCTCTGCTAGAAAGCTGGTGAAGGTCGGTGAGAGGTCACCCTGGAAATAAGAGCAGAGGGTGGAAAAAAGGCCTCAGTAAACCTCTTAGAAAGCTAATTGAACTGTTGTACAAAGAGGCACATTCCTGGAGGGATGAGGGCTGGAGTCACAGGGCTCGCTGACCTGGCAGCGCCGCAGCTTCAGGAAACCTTCAGACCCGTCACACTCGGTTCTGTGGAGAAAACCGGACCGAACCGCTGATGATCCAGGACTGGATGTTGATGTTTACTAGTGTGACCAGATGAATCTGGACTCACACCAAACCACTGTTCAAGCGGTTTCACTGTCACAGACGTATTTCCAATGTCGGAATAGAATCAGGAGAGTTGCGGTGCGCTCCCGTAATTGTCAATCTTGTTGTTACATTACGTTGTTATGTCACACTGTTATGTTACGTTATGTTACGTTGTTATGTCACGCTGTTATGTTACGTTATGTTGTTATGTCACGCTGTTATGTTACATTATGTTACGTTGTTATGTAACGTTATGTTACGTTGTTATGTTACGTTGTTATGTAGCGTCACGTTGTAACGTTACGTTGTTACGTTATGTTATGTAACGTTATGTTGCATAACGTTATGTTACATTGTTATGTTACGTTGTTATGTAGCGTTACGTTGTTATGTAACGTTGCGTACGTTACGTTGTTACGTTATGTTGCGGTTATGTTACGTTGTTATGTTGCATTGTTATGTTACAGTGTTACGTTGCTACATTACGTTGTTACGTTGTTTTGTTACGTTGTTACGATACGTTGTTAGGTTACGTTGTTATATTACGTTGTTACGTTACGTTATTACGTTACGTTCTTTTGTTACGTTGTTACGTTACGTTGTTAGGTTACGTTGTTAGGTTACGTTGTTAGGTCATGTTGTTAGGTTACGTTCTTACGTTACGTCTTATGTTACATTGTTATGTTACGTTGTTTTGTTACGTTGTTTTGTTACGTTGTTATGTTATGTTGTTACGATACCTTCTTACATTACGTTATTATGTTATGTTGTTAGCTTATGTTCTTACGTTACGTTGTTATGTTGTTACGTTACATTGTTATGTTACGTTGTTATGTTACGTTCTTAGGTTATGTTCTTACGTTACATTGTTAGGTTACCTTGTTCTGTTACATTCTTATGTATTTTGTAACGTTATTATTTGACCACAAACCACGATGTTTTATTCTAACCTTAACCAATCGTTAACCTCGTGTCAATGTTAACCATATTTCTGCCATCGTGATACGAGGCTGATATGGAACGTATTTATGAAACTTTTTTGGGGTTCAGAATCGTCGACATTCAACGCATCCCGTGGTTTGCAGAATCGTATAATGCTAACAAATCTATAACTCTTAAAATATCTAAATATGTTTAATACAATAATAATATCTTTCTAATACATTTCTCTTTGTGTTGTTCTTTCACATAACTAAGACTATAGAAATGTTAAAAATAGGCTACGTCAAATTACTCCAAGGGACGTTCATGAGTCACTGGTACGTTCTCTATCTTGGAACGGGTCCGTGTCTCTGATATAGAGGCATCAGGTTGAGGATCATCAAAGTTACTACGGTTCATCCTGAGGGGAACATGAACGATGAACCACGTTTCATCCAACAGTCGTTGAGACGTTTAACAGAGTCGTGGACGTTGATTGAAAATGGTGGGAAAGGCAGGAGGAAGAGGGCGTGGCCTCCAGGAATGAAGGTTTTTCAGAGTTAGAGTCTGTGGCTGGTAGTCGGGACTCTCAGGAGACGCTGATCTCTGGTCCAGAGGTTTACTTACACAGCTGCAGTCAACCTCGTCCAACAGAAACAACACAAGAACGTCAGTTTAAACATCACAGTTCTATTCTGAGCCGCTCCGATCCGTCCTCTTCTCTCTGACTCGTCCTTCCTTTCTCTTTCCTTTTCTTTTATCCTTTTATTCTCTTCACTTATTTCTCTCCTTTTCCTCTTCCTTCACCCCATCCCGACATGATTACTCCTTCGCCATATTTTACTTTCCTTCCTTTTTTCTTCTTCTCTTTCTTTGCTACTTTTACTCTCATCCCATCCACATCTCCTTCTTCTAACTTTCTTTCTTTCGTCACTCATAGAGCGTTACAGGAAATTAGTTTTATCACTTCCTGTTCCCTTGTCTGGAAGTCAACGGGTTTTTAGTTAGATGATCTGAAATCAGGTTAAAACAAGCTGAAGAGATTTTACCGTTTTGTTCTACGATATGAAATACGTCAGTAAATATCCCACTGGTGAATTTGGATCACTTCCTGTTAGTGGAGGGAACCAGAGAGATGATCACTTCCTGTTAGTGGAGGGAACCAGAGATGATCACTTCCTGTTAGTGGAGGGAACCAGAGAGATGATCACTTCCTGTTAGCGGAGGGAACCAGAGAGATGATCACTTCCTGTTAGTGGAGG